>JAPKLW010000327.1:83431-110270 GCA_026898455.1 Plectranthus barbatus
TAGCAGGCAGTCACCAACGCTTCTCCCCAGAAACTCTGTCCCAAGCCGGACTCAGCCAGCATGGACCGGACCGCTTCTTTCAGCGTCCTGTTCCTACGTTCTGCCAGTCCATTCTGCTGCGGTTGCCTTGGAGTAGATCTCTCATGCTTGATCCCGGCCTCCGCGCAAAAATCCATCAGCAGACTGTTGCAGAATTCAGTCCCATTGTCTGATCGAATTCGCTTTACCACAGCTTCTCTCTATTTCTGAGCTTGGATGATCAATTCTGGAAGAATGATCTTCACCTCATCCTTGGTTCTGAGAAGCTTTACCCAGGTATAGCGCGAGTAGTCATCGACTACCACCAGCGAGTATCGTCTTCCTCCAATGGTTTGCGGTGTTACTGGTCCAAACAGGTCCATGTGTAACAACTCGAGTACCTGACTGGTACTGGGGCAGACTGGCGACTGGTTCTTGAAGGACTTCCTAGTTTGTTTGCCTTGCTGGCAAGCTTTGCAAATTCCTTCCTTCTTGAACCCGCCCTTGGGAAGACCATCTACAAGATCATGCTTGGTTAGATAATTAATAGTTTTGAAATTTAGATGACTTAACCTTTTGTGCCACAGCCAGTTAGTTTCCATGGAACTGGTGGCTACAAAGCATGTATCAGTCTTCCCGCTTTGCCAGTCAACAACATAGAGACCTCCTTTCCTGACACCTTTCAGCTTGGTCTCGCCAGACTCTTCATTCTTGATCTGGCACCCTGATTTGTCAAACACAATGGTATAACCATTGTCGCACAGCTGACTGATGCTCAGGAGGTTGTGCTTCAGATTGGTGACAAGGGATACATTCACAATTCTGACATCATCCTTCTCGATGCAGCCCTTGCTAATAACTCTGCCCTTGGAGTTATCACCGAATATGACTGGCGGTCCTCTGACCTTGGTGAGCTCAGAAAATAGGAACTCCTCACCAGTCATATGAGCCGAGCAACCACTATCTATGATCCACTCGCTCGATCTCTGAAGCTGTGTTGCATGATCCTGTTCCTGCAAGAAAATGAAATTATTTAGGTCCCCGATCATCAGCGGGTCCTGCAGGGTTAGATCTCTGGATCATTCCTTTTGGAATCCAGACTTGAGTAATCTTCAGCTCGGTGTTACCCTTGCTGACATCACTTGTGGCCTTTCCCTTCCTTTTAAAATAATGCATGGATTTGTTTTTGGAAGGTGTGGCTGTGTGTGCGGTTCCTCTGGAAGTATTCTTCCTCTGAGGATGTCGGAAATTTCTTTCCGACCGCATGTGTTGCCTTGGTGGTCTCTGGAATTGTGGACCACGATGATTAGCCTTCCCAGCCCTTGAGAAAAGATTTTGATTGGGCTCAGGCCTCCGATAGGTGTTCCTCCTATCGGGAAATATCCTTCTCTCAGTATTCCGCTGAGATTTGGATCCCTTGTAAGTATGCTGGCAACTGGCATACTTGTAAGGTTGGGCGTGGAATCTCTGAACAGCTGGTGCTGGCTGTCGGATTCCACTGGCAGCTGACGCTGACTTCCTTGCCTTAGAATAATTCGGCTTAGTCTGCGTCTTCGGGTATGCTGGCGTCCTGTCAGCAGAGGATCTTGCCAGTTGAGGATTTTGTCTTGATGACTCACCTATGTATCTGGACTTATGGTTCCTATGCTGATCAGCCACACGGGACTGACTGGTATTACCAGCTGGTGCTGATGCATTTACCAGTTTGCCCTTACCCTTACCAGTACTGATTCGTTCGGGCTGATTTATGCTCAAATCTTTTGTAAATCCCAACCCGGACTTATCAGAAGGCTTTCTCCAATGTGATAGAGCCTTCTCCAAATCCTTTGAGCCTTTATTCAAAAAGTTTATTCTATTTTCTTGCTCCAGAACGAGATCGTGAAAATTATCTCGCTCAGTTTTTGTAATTTGAAAATCTTGGAGCAACTCAAAGTGATTCTTTTTCAAAGTGGCTAGCTCTTCACTGACTGACCTCGATTTTTCAATCTCCTTGGTCAAAACAGAAATTTGATCTTTCAGCGAAGCATTTTCGCCAGCCAAGACATTCTTTATTTCATAAAATTTTAAAAATTCTTTTTGAAGAATGTCTAAAGTGACAGCTTCTGAGTCGGAGCAACGCGACTCAGAATCGTCTAAACAAATAGAAGGCATGATATGCATTGGGGAAGCTGATGATTGTACCTGATCATCAGCTGCAAGTGCCTCTTCACTGTCAGCACTTCCTTCAGCTGACTCCTCGCCAAAAGCTGCCATGAGTGCCAGTAGAGCTTCCTCTTCTGACTCCTCGTCTGACGCATACTCCCCATCATCATGGTCGGGTATGTCAGGCACTTCAGTCCTGGTCAGCATAGCCTTGGCAACGGCCTTGGAGGCGCGCTCTTCAAAGAGCTTCTTTAGCCTTCCCCGCTCATTTTTGTCCACCTGTGGACATTCAAACTTTAAATGATCAGGGGATTGGCACTGGTAGCAAGCACGGGGAGCTCTCTTGACGAATTTTCCGTCAGTTGAGCTCAGAGATACTCCCTGCTTTGACTTGGCTTTCTCCAGAAGGACAGCCAGTCGTTTCATCTGTTGTTCAAGTTCTGCGATAGAGCTCTCGCCGTCTTTTGAGTTAGATCCCGATGTGGCTGGGATCTCTTTCGGCTGGTTGTGCTGGGCAGCAGATCTGTCAGCATGGAAGGGCTTCTTGTGCTTCCACTTGAAGTCCTTCTTGACGAAGTAAGCTTCGTCTTGAGCTTTGATGCTGGGGGATCCGATGTTCCGGATGGCCTCATTCTTGTTCACCATCTGGATGTCCCACTCGTGTGCCTGCAACTGAGCAAATAACTCCTTGGGAGTCATCTTGGACAGGTCCTTCTCCTTCAGAGCTGTGGTCTTCACGAACCAGTCCTCCTTGGGCATCTTGGACAGGATCTTGGCATTAAGATCTTCATTTGAATACTTCCTGTCCAGGGACTTTAGCTCGCTGACGATGGCGTTGAATCTCGCCTCCATCTCCTTGATGGTTTCTCCAGGCAGGATCTGGAAGGACTCATACTTGTCCACCGTAACCTGCAATTTGTTGCGTTTCATTTGATCAGTTTCTTGACCTAGACTATCAAGATAATCCCATACTCCCTTGGCATTGTTGAACTGGAGTGCATCCTCCATCAATGACTCTGGAAGACATGCCAGGATCAGTTCATGAGCAATGGAATCCAACTGATTCCGCTTCCTGTCCTCAGCATTCCATTCGTCTTGGGGCTTTGGGATCATGGCAGCTGGACGATCTCCTAGCTAGTGCTGAATCTTGGTGATCTCAATCGGCCCTGTCTCTAGCACATCTTTCATCTCTGGATGAATGCTCTTTAGAGAAATAAGAGTCCTCTTTCGCCATGTATCATGCTTCACAGACTTGTAGTCGAGTAGCTTCGGAATATTCATCTTGATGTACCTGAGCTAATCAAACAGACAAATAAAAAGAGAGCGCAAGGAAACGTGGATCACGGTCCTAAGCGACTCAGATACGAACGGTCTATAAGAACCTCGCTCTGATACCACTTGTTGGTCCCGGATTATCAGGGTATAACTTGGCAGCGGAAACTGTGTTAATTCGTTTCTTGCGCTTTGCTGGTCACTCAGCTGACTGGGACCTTGTCAGCTGGTAAGTCAACTGGCACACTGAGTACTCAGCTGACTGGCAACTGGCTCGTCAGCTGGTAGCTCAAGTCTTAGAATATTTTTAGTCTTGTTTGCACAGTTATATCAGTTTTCAGATATACACCAGCACTTGGGTGCTGGGTTTTAAATCGGTATGAAATGCAGAAAGCTGATAAAAGACAAAGGATTTATAGTGGTTCGATCAACTGATCTACGTCCACTCTCCAGTCGTAGCACTGGAAATTTCACTAAGAGTAATCGGGTACAAGCGTCCTACGATCTATCTCTAGCTGGTGAATGCCTCGTCCACCAGTTCACTAGATCAACCGCTCCCGGCCTTGTCCTTCTTCAACTCTGATCAGCTGGTAGAGTGCGAGCACGTCACTTCAACCTCCACAGCTTCACTGGGTGTTTAGTTCTCCCAAGAACGTGTCTTCTCAATACGGCAAAAAGCCCGTAATAACTCAAGTGCTGGCTGGCACAAGAGCTGCTGTGAACTTCCTCGGAAGAGAAAGAACACCAACGAGATCTGTAACTTACAAGCTGGAAGCTTGAAGTCTCGTGTTTGAATAAATCAACACACGGAAAAGCTTTAAGTAAAGCCTCGAAAGATTTGCTTGCTTGCTTGAGCGTAATAAATTCTCAGTCTTTCGGTAGGTCGAGAGTATTGAATGTTGATGAAGCAAGCGTCTTAAATGTTGGTAGCTCCGACCTATTTATAGACGCAGGATCTCATTCAAATCTTCTAGCCGTTTGGACTCATCCGGAAAAGGTCTCTGTCCTCGCATGTCCTTCTGACGGCGGCAGGTAGGGATTTCCGGAAAGCGCCATGCTTTTGTCTACTTTATCTGACATTGATCTCTTTATGTCAGAACAGCACTATTCGTCAGTACGAGGAATCGGAACTGGTGTCTTGAACTGATAGACTTTAAGGTATCCTCCCTTAAAAGTCATACGTTGTCAGTTTATTCCTCAGACGAATCTTCTTTTTGTCTCTAAGACTCTGGGAGAGCGAATCTTGAATTCTGCTGGTAACATCCGACTGGTAGAACATGCTGGTGATCTTTGTGCTGGCAAGTCTCTGCTGGTGACTTGCGTTGGCACAATCTAAGTCTACCAATTTGTCTGATGTTAACTCTTGGAATCTCCCATGACTGGTGGCTTCACCGCTGGTGAACAGTGTCAGTGAGAACACCTATTCTGCTGGTGAGTTTTGTCAGCCGCCTGCTGATGAAACCCTTCCCAACTGGTGAACAGTGACCAGCCAGTAGCTCTTCTCATGCTGGTGAACAGTGTCAGCACGAGTCTTGTCAGTCGCTTGCTGGTGAGACTTTTCTCAACTGGTAAGTACATCTCATGCTGGTGAACAGTAGCCAGCATGAGTCTTGATCAGCTGCGACTTACAACTCAAAAGACCTAAACAGGACTTTACATTTGAGATCTAGAGCTATCTAGAGACAACTGACGCTGGTAGGACTTAGGATTTGATCCACCAAAACACCAAACTAGAATCTAAACAAGTAGCTACTGGGGAGAGGAAACTTAGCCAAATTTCCCAACAGTGGTGTTTCTATCATTGGTAATAACGGTGTTATCTGTCGTGGAATGCTGAATAATTCTCTCTATGTTGTTAACTGTAATCATAAGTCTTCCGCAAGCATTGCATGTAATTCATCCGTAATTGATAATCCTAGGAAGAGAAAACTTACTTCTTCTGATGAGGATCTTACATATCTCTGGCACTTGAGACTTGGTCACATCAGCTTGAAGCGGATTCAAAGACTTGCAGATGACGGTACATTGGACTTAGTCCGGGCTGTACCTTATCAAGTCGGCGAATCCTGCATCGAGGGCAAGATGTCTACTAGGCCTTTCAAGGCTAGTCAGTCTCGAGCAGAGGATGTGTTGGAGTTGATCCATTCTGACTTGTGTGGACCGATGTCCACGCAGGCTCGTGGAGGGTACGAGTACTTTGTCACTTTCATTGACGACTACTCAAGGTACGGATACGTTTACCTGCTTCGCTACAAGTCTGAATGCTTTGAGAAATTCAAAGAATTCAAGGCTGAGGTAGAAAAGAAGGTCGGGAAAACTATCAAGTCACTGCGATCTGACCGCGGTGGCGAATACCTCGGTAACGAGTTTCTGCAGTATTTGTCAGAAAATGGGATTACATCCCAATGGACTGCACCGGGTACTCCCCAGCAAAACGGTGTAGCTGAAAGAAGAAATAGGACTCTTCTAGAGATGGTAAGATCAATGATGAGTTATGCAAACTTACCAATTTTGTTTTGGGGTTACGTATTGGAGACAGCAGCTTACGTGCTTAATGTGGTGCCTTCTAAATCAGTTCCTAAGACGCCTTCTGAGCTCTTCCTTGGTCGCAAACCTAGTTTGTGCAAGTTTAGAGTATGGGGCTGTCCGGCACACGTACTGTCGAAGGAACCTGATAAATTAGAAAGGAGGTCAAAAGTAATGCTGTTCATAGGGTATCCCAGGCAAACGAAAGGTGGTTACTTTTACTGTCCTGAGAGTCAAAGAGTCGTTGTTAGCACCAACGCTAGATTCTTGGAGGACGAGTATGTGAGTAATCACAAGTCAAGGAGTGATATCGTTCTTCAAGAAATTGAGAACGAGAATGCAATTCCAAGGGAAGGGGAACGTGTAGATGTGGGTGCACCTGTGAGAGGTACAGCACCACAGACACGTTCTTCAGTGCAAGGTGTAGGACCACAAGTTACTGCACCTACTACTGACATGGCACCGATGCCTCGTCGCAGTGGGAGAGTTATTTTCCAACCGGAAATGTACATGTTCGTGGGTGAGTCTTCGGACTTGAGCCCGGAAGACGGACATGAGGACTCTGACCCATTGACTTACGAAGAGGCAGTGCAGGACAAGGATGTTGCTAAATGGCAAGTCGCCATGGATTCTAAAATAGAATCCATAACAGCTATGGATGTTTACCAGAAAACTGATTTGCCGGATGGCTTTAGGGCCATATGGTGCAAATGGGTATACAAACGAAAGAAAGGGGCGGATGGAAAGATTACGGCTTTCAAGGCCAGGCTGGTGGCAAAGGGTTATAGTCAGAAAGAGGGCATTGACTATGACAAAACCTTTTCACCCGTAGCCATGCTCAAGTCCATCCGGATACTCCTTGCCATAGCTGCGCATATGGACCTCGAGATCTGGCAGATAGATGTCAAAACCGCTTTTCTAAACGGTTACCTTGAAGAAGGTAGGGACATCTATATGCAGCAACCCGAGGGTTACATAAGCAAGGGCGAAGAACATCTTGTCTGGAAGCTTAGGAAGTCCTTGTATGGACTTAAGCAAGCTTCAAGGTCGTGGAACTTACGTTTCAACGATGTGATTAAATCCTATGGATTTGCACAGTTGGAAAACCAAAGTTGTGTTTACCGACATTGTGCCAGTGGGAGCGTGGTCTTCCTTGCACTATACGTTGATGACATACTCCTATTTGGAAACAACAAGGGAGTAATGTCCGAAATCAAGGTTTAGTTATCCGAACAGTTCCAGATGAAGGATCTGGGTGAAGCTGGCTACATTCTTGGGATTAAGGTCTTACGAGATCGTAAAAGAAGAATGTTGAGCTTGTCCCAGGCATCCTATGTGGATACTGTGATAGCCCGGTTCAGCATGCAACTCGCCAAGAAAGGCTTGCTACCTTTCCGACATGGCGTTCGTCTTTCTAGTGGGCAGTGTCCTCAGACACAGCGGGAGAAGGACGAGATGAGTCTTGTACCATATGCTTCGGCTGTGGGTAGTCTCATGTATGCGATGCTGTGTACCAGGCCAGATATTTGTTATGCCGTGGGCATGGTAGCAAGATATCAGTCTAACCCTGGACAGGCGCACTGGACTGCTGTAAAGCATATCCTCAAGTATTTGAAAAGAACTAGCAATTTCTGCCTAGTTTATCAAAGTGAGGATCTGTGCCCTGTGGATTATACGGATTCGGATTTCCAAGGGGACCAGGATGAGAAGAAATCGACCTCAGGTTATGTGTTTACCTTGGGAGGTGGAGCTGTATCTTGGAGGAGCTCAAAGCAGAAATACATTGTTGACTCCACCATAAAGGCGGAATATGTCGCCGCCTCCGACGCCTCGAAAGAGGGGGTGTGGCTCCGGAACTACGTTTTAGAGTTGGGCGTGATCCCGAGTTTGCCGAGGAGCATCACAATTTATTGTGATAACTCTGGTGCAGTTGCAAACTCAAAGGAACCGCGGTCTCACAGGGCAAGTAAACACATAGAGAGAAAGTACCATATCATACGAGAAATCGTATCGAGGGGCGATGTGCTGATTAAGAAGATTGACACTGCTGACAATCTTGCTGATCCGTTTACAAAGAGCTTGCAGAAGGTTTACGAAAGACATATTTGTGAGCTGGGTCTGAGGTGGATGCCGACCACTGATAGTGGTTAAAGACAGCAGACTAGATAGACAAACTGTATACTCTGTAATAGCTTAGTTATGCTTTGAGTATAAGTGGGAGATTGATGGGTTTTGTATACTGAAAGCATTTATTACAATGTGTATACAACGGTTTATTTCTCCTATCTGTTAACAATCGTACATGTATGAACAATGGTATCCTCTTGTCTCACCGATAGGGATGATTTTGCTGCGTGTAGTAGATCGCAGAAGACAGTATGATCACTTGACCTAGTGAGACATAAACTATAATCACAGACAAGACAGCGTGTGAGGATACGTCTGTCCGGATGGCTGCGGCATTGTCGGAATAAGTAGCTTGTCTTGGTTACTTGACATGCTGGTACGCAGAGGTGGCGTATTGATGGACCGCAGTGAGATATATTCGTCTGTCTGACATCAGCGAATAAAAGATCTCGTTATATTGATTGAGTCCAAACCCTAACGAAGGTTCAGGGGTTTGCACGGGTTGACTGTTGCTTTGACTTGCCATGGTGGAGAGCCAACACAGCGTGCTCGTATATCCGCATCTTGGGTAATAGCAGTTCGTGTAGTACTGCCTGAGACTGAACTTAGGTAACCATATCCGAGTAATAGGATGGGGACATTCCCTGAGGAGCTCAATAACATTCATCGTGCCAAAGTCCTGCAGGCTGATTAAGTTCAGGCACGAGTGATAAGGTTTAAGTGGTACTACTCAGGAATAATAAGATATTAATTAATTGTAGTGAGAGCTTGTCAGAGGCTCGGATTAATTAATGAATGTCCGGTAACCTTAAATATGGGGATTCTCAATTAATGCAACCCGTTCTCACAACGTTGTAATAAATGGGTAGGTCAGTATTAATTCTGTGGTGAAAAAGAATTAATATTAATTAATTAATTGTGTCCTGGGTTGTGGACATGGGAATTAATTAATTTATAGGCCCACTTTATTATTTGCATTAGGTCCCAGGTCTGGCCCAAATAAGTGTGCTGAATTGAGCCCAAAATGGCCCATTAGGGATAAAACCCTAGGTCTATAAATAGACAGCTCTCTCTCATAAGTTGTAACACAGTTGAAACACACTAAACCTAGAGAGAGAGGGAGGCGCCGATTTTGGAGAAGAAAAAGGAGGAGAATTTTCGAATTCTGGTCCTGCTCAAGCCACAGATCTACGGAGTCCTCACCAGTAGTAGATCTGAACAGTGCCGGGATACAGATCTGAAGATATAATCTGGAGAACAGATTTTCTTTCTTCCCTCTGTTGTTTTTGAATTTTGTTTTTGAAATTAGATTGCTAATTTCTGTTTCCGCAGACAAATTCGAATCGCGTGGTTGAATCGAAGTTTGGAATTCAAACGCGAAAGATCGGTTCAGAGACTACGGAATAACGGTAAACCCTAAATCCACAATCTTGTATTAAATTCATAGGAGCATGCTAGGGTTTTGTGAATTTGTATTATAAGCAATATCCATAGATCCGATCCGGTTCAGTTTGGTTTTGGTGATTCGGTTCACGTTAAAACCCTACAGCCCTGTGCCGGCCGTGGCCGCGCGGCCTGTGCGCGTGCGTGCGCGTGCGGCGCGCGCGAAACCCTAGGGTTTCAGCGCCACCGCCGCCATCGTCGTGCGCCGCCACCGTGCGCCGGTCTGCCGTGCGCCGCTGTCGACGGCCGTGCATGGTCCCCAGCCATGTCGGCCCTGTCGCGCGGTCCTTCATTCTTCGTGTTCTTCGTTCTTCGTGTTCTTCGTTCTTTGTTTTACAGATTTAATTTTTGAAAATAGAATATTACATTGGAATAATTCTAATTACATTCTAAAAAATTCTAATCTAACCACGGATTTATCTCGTGGGTGAAAAACGAATCCATATAAATGGGCGGATTAACCCGAGGAACCACGAGGACGAAAAACATACAATCAATCCATAACCATCCATTGCATGCAATCAATAATAATAATCATGCATGTTCATAGGCAATATTATTTTTCCGATAGAGCCAATTAATTAAACCTGGCTTTGATACCAATTGAAGGGATTCGTGAACTGAATCACGAAGTCCGTTTGCCAAGGATCGTTAATTGGAATATCAAAATAAATTGTTATGCCTATGAACAATCCTAGCATGCTCCTATATTATTATGCATAAGAAGGTTTATGCGGAATACCTGGATCGATGAACTCTGAAGAACGCGTGCGCGGAGATGCCTTTTGATCTTTCCCACGCACCAAGATTTAATTTCCTAACAGATTGAGAAAATTAATCTATAGAAAATAAAAGATTATTTTCGAAAACAAGAGAGGAGAGAGAAGAAGAAGAATCCTCCTGATCTGATCTTCTGATCTGTATCCCAACTCGATCTGAAAATCTGGTGAAGATTATCTATCAGATCCTTTGCCCGGTTGAGAAGCAGAATTTCCTCCTCGTTCTCAAATCTTAGTCGATCACTTACAGCTCCCAAATACTGGTTTGCTGTGTGCAAATTATGATCTTGTGTGTTGTAGGTGTGTTGAGATCTGAGGAACTGAGGCCTATTTATAGGAAATTCTAGGCTCCTATTGGGCTTGAGTTATCATGGGCCAGACCAGGGACCAAAATGCAAATAGCAAATAAGGCCTATCAATTAATTAATTCCCATATTCAACCTAGAATATAATTAATTAATTAATATTGATTCATGCCACCAGAGAATCAATACTGTCCTACCTATTTGCTACCACGTTTTGAGGAACGGGTTGCATTGGACTCGGTTTATCCCCACATTTAAGGTTACAGACATTCGTTAATTAATTTAAGCTCTGACAAGCTATTTAATTAATTAACATCTTTAATTCCTGAATCAATCCACTCAAACCTTTTCACTTATGCTTGAACTTAATCAGCCTGCAGGACTTTAGCATAACGAACCTTTTGAGCTGTTCAGGGAATGTTACCATCCTATACTGGATGTGGTTACCTAGTTCAGATACCAGACAGTCATACACAAATTGATATCACCCAAGACTGCAGATGTACAGGTTCAACTAGAACCTTCTCTACAACTCAAAGTGATATACAATATATGTACACTTCTGTATCATCATATAGGCTTAAGATTCCATCGAGTCATAGAGATCTAGATTCTTTTAATGTCAGATAAAAGAATCGATCTCGACTTAGGTCCTCATCAATGTGTTCCCCACACCAGCATACCAAGACATCCAAGATAAGATGCTTATCCGCATATGCTGCAGCCTACACCGACAGTTTATCCTGGAACTGTCTCAGCTGTGATGACTATTTATATCTCGCTAGGTCAAACGATCCATACGATCTTCCGTGATCTTCTACACACCGTATGATCTCCCTATCGACGAGATAAGAGGATAATTGTGTTTGCGACACATGTTTGTTAATTCAGACAGGAGATGAACATACAACAATTATGATTTCCAGTATAATAACCAATAAACCTTGTACATAATATACCAATCATAATGCTTTCAGTATATAAATCCATCACGTTTCTCATTGGGTACATTAGTACTCAGCCCCTCGTATTATTTCTAAAATACGCAGGTTGAGCAGCAAGGATGGGCGAGCAAGTCTGTAAACGGAGAAACTGAATTTTGTAAACTCATAGATCCTGAGATATGCATCTTCGTATGCATATCTCCGCCACATTACACACACGCTGCTACACTCTCTGAATTACCCTTCCCATTTTCTGAATGTTGAATTTGAGAATCTCTGTTTTATTTAAACTTATGACTCGAAGTACAGTTTACTTTTATTCTTGAATCACTTTTATATTATTTAAAGTCGTCCGCTTATTTTAATGAGGAAATGTTTGACAAAACCTGAAACATCAATGTGACGCGACCCCAAATTGGGAAGATCAGTTGGGGGCGTTACAAAAATATATATTAATTTAAGTATTTAAAATAAAAGTAAATATGTTTTCATCTTAAATTAATAACAAACCTATTTTTTGAGCTTGTAATATATAATTTGTAATATAATTAAGAAAGTTATAATAAATTAAATAGATTTGAGAAAATTATAATGGTTTATTATATATTTGAATTTTGCATGACGATGTGTGATTTTAAGTGTTGATGTGTTACTCGGCAAGCTACGTCAACTTTCTGTCGCTGAAAATTTACTCCCGTCATAAATTTGAAACAAAATTGATTGTTGTAATTTATTTTAATAATATTTATAGTTTTATAATATTCATAATTTGTAATATATTTGATACTTTTCCAAAATATCACATCATACAAATCCAAGTCTTGTATAAATACTAAATAAATAAATATATATATTCACAAAATATTGTCTAAACTCTAAAATATCCATCTACAACTAATTTGTTATAATTTATATTTAAACGAAATCTCAACTTGAATGCAATTTTCTTACCAGAATTTCTTGGATTTGCTATAACATTTGAATTTTATTACTCCCTCCGTTCCGATTATATAGTCCGGGTTACTATTTTAGGGTGTTTCAATTTTATAGTCCAGTTTCTATATTTGGTATTGTTTTTATATGATCATTTACCATTACATCCCTGAATAATCTTGGAAAATGAGAATATTAAATGTAATATTATGAAAATGAGAGGTTAATTAATGCTTTAAATAAGGGTAATGTTGGAAGTTTGTTTAAATATTAAATATTTTTTTGCAAACGTGCAAGATCAAAGTGGACTATATAATCGGAACGGAGGGAGTAATTATTTCAGATTTTAACAACCATTTTTCTTTTTGCTAAAATAAGGTTGGACAATACCTAATTTTTTAATATGATAAGATTGTTTTGTTATACATTTTATTTTTATTAAAATTAATACACACTTTTCTCATTTCAGTTTCTATGGAAGAGTTTAGTAATATTTATGTATAAAAGATGATATATGATATAATATATTATTGAATATTTACGAAGATATGCTAAACAAAACACAAAAATATGGAAACACTTATTGGCATAGAGAAAATATGATTGATGCAACCAAATAAATTAAAAATTAAGTGAATTTGGATAGTAGAAGTGATCTATGCGAGATTTTGATGAAAATAAGCATTTTCTTGATAATTAATGGAGATAGTTACCGATAATAAGAAAATTGAAATTTAATGTGGGATATTTGTTGGGTAAAATTGACCATAATAATTAATATTGATTAATAAATACTCAATTAAATTAAAAAATACATAAATAGATAAAAATATTAATATAAATGTTCATGTAGATTTAATATTAATGTAATTTTTTTAATTTTGAAGTTATTGGAAAAAATTAGTATTAATTTATTTGAAAAAAATAGAAAAATATATGAGATGTAGGAAAATATATTATGGATAATTAATATATAGGAAAATAAATAAAATATATGGATATGTTGAAAACTAAATGAAATAAAATAACAATTAATTGTTCCCGCCTTTTTAAAAAGTAACCACTTTTTTGCTTTAGTATATATATATATATCCATATAGTTCTAGATTTGCACATATGCTATGCGTGTATCAAATATATAATGTGTTATTTAATAGGTCACCAAGATTTTTTTGTATTAATCAGTTTATTATGACATAAATAATTGCAATTATATAATGTGTTATTTAATAATGTTATTATTATTTATGTCATAATAAACTGATTAATACAAAAAAATCTTGGTTGGAACCGTATTTTCTTACTACTTTGCTTTATTATATTTATATAGTATTTATTAATACTTAATTAATTAAATAAAAATCTATTTTAAAAATATATAATTAAAGACAAAAATATTTTTGCTATTTTCCCTTCCAAAAATTAAAAATTAAAAAAATAAATTTGCTTGACAAAATAAATAATCAATTAATTAAATTACCATGTATTTTGATATTAAATAAATAATAATATAATGTCCTATTTTTAACCTTATTTTTAGCAATATTAATAAATAATTGTTCCCGCCATTTTATATTCTAACTACTTGTTTGCTTTAGTATATATATAGATAGATATAGATTTATGAGACAATTTAAATGGACAATCCTTACAGGGCCGTCTCCATAGCTAAAGGGCCTTTTTTGGGCCGCCCAAGATTCCAGAATTTCCACGAACGATCCACACAAATTATTCTCCCGATTCGAACGGCCGAGAAAACTTCAAACTGATTTACCAAAATGGCACTCTCCATCTTCAAATTCCCACGCAGTAATTGTCTATGGCTGCCGAGCAATGCAGGATTCTGCTGTAGACGATTCCTCCAGCTTCCTCTTCATCTGTGCCCACATCGTCTTCATTTTCCTTCTCATTGTCTTCCGATTCTACGTTGTTCTTCTTCTCCTCGTGCTGCTCTTCTTCGTTCTCAGCTCCGACGTCGTTTTCACTCTCTGCGACCTCCTATGTCCTCCGTGAACTCCTCCCCCGGTGCCGACAGCCTCGCCGACAAAACTGTGGGCGTGCAATTATTTATTTATTTTTACATAAATCAATGCTCTGCATGCGATATTATGATTTGATTACTGCTAGATTCGATCATTTACCTTTTTCAATTGATAGAGTATACGTATGCAGTTTGCAATCCGATGATGATTTCATAAAATTAGATGTGTTACTGCATAGTTCTGTTATTACATCTTTCATATTGATGGGTTTTTACGTACGTAATTCGCAATCTGATGATAAGTTCGTGCTATTGGCCATGTGAATTTGTGTTCCCTTTATGTTTCTATTGGTTAATGGAAGGGTTTTGAATTTTGTATGTGGTCTGTGAAATAGGTGAGCGTGGTGATAAAGGGGAGGGTGCAGGGGGTATTCTACAGGAACTGGACGATTGAAAATGCCAAGGAATTGGGGCTGAAGGGATGGGTTCGGAATCGCAGGGATGGATCGGTGGAAGCCCTCTTCTCCGGTAGCTCGGAGAAGGTTCAGGAGATGGAACAACGCTGCAGGAGAGGACCGCCTGATGCTATGGTGACTGGCCTACAGGTCTTCCCCTCTACTGATGACCCAGGGACTACATTCGATCGTAAGCCAACTGTTTGATGAAATGTCTCCACGATATATGCATAAGGAGTTACTTGATCTAATGTTGCTATTGCTAATCTGTCTGTTGTAGTATGATTTTCCTCATCTGTGTATGAGGGTTTACTGGTTGCATTAAGTTCATGCATATACAATGTTATGAGGGTTACAAAAAAAAACATGGATGTGTGTAGTTTCAACTCTGTTTGCAATGGCAGATAGGAATGGTTTCTTGATGATTTTGAAGATTGTTGAGTTAATTTTGAAGGTTTGGTTGCTGTATATGAATGGTTCCTCTATATATCTGCTGGCTTTGTGAGAGAGTGGAGTTTATGTTGGGTTGATCTTGTACAGTAAGATAACATGATATTGGCAAAAACTTGCGTTAGTCACGCCTAAATGGTTTAGGCGGATTTTATCTATACCAAAATGGGTTCACCCATCCCAAATAGGGTTTATTAATCTCTAATTATGGTATATTAGATGGGTTTGGCTTGGGTTAATGGATAAAACCCGCCTAAACCATTTAGGCGTGCCTAACCTGAGACCTTCCCCATGATATATGATATTTTTCCAATAAAACAGCATGAACATGATTGATGACCATTCCATCTGTTGGTCTCACGCACTTTCTAAGCTGTCCGGCTTTGGTTGTAAAATCAAGATAGGGTTCTGGTTTACAGAAACATGATTGTTGATAAAATGAGATATTTGGCCAAAGCAGAGCAGCAGAAAGGGCTGTGTTGATGAGAGGGATTGTTTGATGAAAGGGTTCAGACAATTTATGGCTTTGTGAATCTGTTAGACAGGCTTAAAATCCCTTCTTCGAACTAAAGCACTCATGTATGTTCTAAGTTGTTAAAGACTACTTCTATGAGTCTATCAGTGACTCTCTACAAAAAGGGTCATAGCTAATAATAATAATAATAATAATTTCATAAATCAAAAGTGGCAACGGCTCTTAACTATTTTTAGGTTATTCAATCCAAAGCAGGCAAATGTACTTTTTGATTGGATAACCTAATTTTATATATATTAATTTTATATTTATGATTATATAAATATTTTTTATTATAATACACTAAAAATTATATCAAAACTCGTGTTTATTTTTTCTTTATAAAAAGAGTCTTATAGTTTAATATTGATATATTTTTACAATAAAATTTAAACCTCTTTTCATGCTCTTTTTATTTTATATTCCAACTCAAATGTGTTAATTAAATATATAATTAGAGATTTAATAAAAAATATTATAAATAATACATTTTGAAATATTAATACAAAAATAAAATATAATTTAAATTAGGTGGATGTTATTATTGAGTATAAATTAAGTTGGGTAGTGTATTATGTAGGTGAAGAAAGGAGAGAAACTAATATTTTATTATTAGGTTGGATTTATTGTGCTAGATTGTTATTAGACATAGTATAAAAGGCATGAGACAACTCGAGACCACAAAATCACCGAGGTGAGGGGAATCAGGAGATACGAGGTGAACTTATTTTTAAAATAATATATTAATTATATATATTATATTATTACTTATATTATTCTTAATTTTATTTTCTTACTGGTTATTTATTGTATAAATAACTTATTTATGCTGTAGTAATTTATTTTAAATATTAGTAGTCTTAACTCTCATAAAGAAAACAAAATTTAATGAAATATTTTCATTTACTTTAAAACTATTTATACATGTTAGTTTTATTGAATAAAATTATTAAGTTCATCTTTGTATATATATGGATAGAATACTTTAACTTCGAGTGAGTTCTATAAATATGAATAAATTTACATCATTCATCTAAAAAATTAATGATCTAGATTAATTTTTTTGTCAAAATTGTATACTTAATTGATCGTTCTTAATCATCACACGTATTATACTTTGAGGTATTATGCTTATTCTTTTAATAACTAATATTTTTTCCATCCGTTAGATGCTATCAATTTAAGAGTTAAGATTCATTCATGTTTAGCACAAATTTTAATTTTAGCACTTGATCACACACACACACATATATATATATATATATATATATATATATATAGGAGTTGGATCATATGAGAATGTTTTTATGATGAGAAATAAAAATAAATTCCAAGCTTTCAAATTTTGATCCAACGCTCAAAAGATAATAAATTTTGTGTCATTTTAGTGTAATTTATATGTGTTGAGGTTTGTTTCTTTCAGATACGGGGTCCCAGAACTTGGGATTCGAATATAGCAGAGAATAGTAATAAACGAGACTCGAATATAAACGAAATAATAAAAGAGAAGCGGACAATAATAAAAGTGACGAATTATAATGAAAGACTTATTCCAACGTTACATATTACACGATCGAACTTCAACTGCCACGTGTCGGGCTCGACGAATGAATGTATGATATCACTAGAATAAGGTTAAATGCATATATATCGATTGGAAAAGCCAGATGCCAAAATTCGGCTTACAAAGAGCTATTTATAAGAGTTTGTGGGGTGTTAGGGTTTCCTGGATTCTCGTCGAAGCTGTTGGGAAACGATCTCCAACTTTATCGAAGCTATTGCAACGTCTCTATCTTTAGCAACCTCCGAAACTTTCGTGAGCTTATCCTTTTCATCCTCTTGATCGTTGGGTGGTTCAATAGAGATGCCTTTCTGTGGGCTACACTTCCGAGAGGAGGTCGTTCTATTTGTCAAATTGTTGTCTAGTCCGCTGGTTTTGATCAAACTACTGCCTGCGAACTATCTTTAACTTCGCCGACCTTGGGCCGAATTGCTCCCTATCCCGCAAGAAGGCAGAGTGGGCCTCCCCTTGGGCCTCTTTAATAGGCTTATTTTAATTATACCCCAACAATAGCCCCTTCGGCTCTTTGGGGATCTCTCTGGGAGGAACCAAAGAGTCCAACAGTAAAGTCATGTAGTACGGTGTCATCGCCTTTCGAAGGCAAGTCGTTTTTCTCAGATGTGTGCCCTTCGGACCTCTCTGAATGGATATTTGGTGTTGTTCGTGGGATGCCCATAAGCATTTCTTCAGTCGGGTGGGTAAATTCCTCCGTGGGTGACCTCCTCTGCTCGTGCAGCCCCTGGAAGCTCTGCAATGGTCGTAACTATGGGCCTGAAAGTGCAATTTTAGTGAATGGACAGTTTGGGTTCTACCCCATTTGTTGATTTAGATATCTTGTGAGCCCCTGCGAACTGCTTGAGTTCATCTTTTGGGGTCTTTTTGACGAGTGTGGTTCTCGTTGTGGGTTCTTCTTTTTGGTATCGGATCCCAAGTGGGGTTTTTGTGTGGTTCGATTAATCGACCCACTTTCTGTCTGTAAAAGGAGCTCGACTTGTCGAACTACTTTTGAGTTTTGCCGCCCAAGTCAATGGTAGTTACATAATAACCGCAAAAGTTGGGGGCAGTTGTGAGCAGTTGAACGGGCATGAGTTTAGTGACTGTCGCTTTTCTCAAATCCTTCTCATTGTTTACGAAGCTTCTTCTCTCTCATTCTCTCCTTATTCTCAGATGATTTATGCGCTTTTTCCAGCAATCGTTCTCTCTCCAGACCTAAACTGCCATGTTTGCTTCCGTTCTCTTGCATCATTAAGGTAGTATTTCCTTGTTCTTGTCCTTATCAAATTTCTTCTCTTTTCTTCTGCTCTTTTAAATTTTGGGGGAAGTTTTAGGGCTTCGATTATTCGCGAGTTGAATTTTGGGCTGACCAGGGCTCGCCTCCTTTTTTTCTTCTTTTTAGGTTTATTTAACTCAAGGTTTCCGCAACCCTTTCTTGAGAATGTCTTCCTCTTCTGGTTCTGATTCTCAAAATTGCGGGGATCATGGGTCCAACCACGAGTTTAATCTGACCCCTTTGTTTATTCCTTCTCCCCAGAGGGGGTCGACGGCGGTTGATTTCACGGCCCAGATTGGAGCCTACTTTTTAGGGGCCTGAGAGGCTTGGTCTGAGTAAGGTGGTGCAGGAGCTGGAGGAGTCGAGCTTTGATTCTTCTGACAATAGGTTGCTTTTGGAGTTAGGTCAGGGGTTGGATAGGACTGTTGGTGGTGGAGATACCAGCTGCAGGGGCTACGAGGTCGACATTGTGGTTCTTGAGCTCAAGGTGGCGGGCAACTTCATCCTTCCCGCCGGGTGGGAGAGCCACCAGGAGCTTGGTGCCGTGTCAGGGATTATGAGGGCTGACATGAAGAAGATCGCGGACTGCGTCCCTTGCCAAGACATTTACTACAAGATCTCCTCCCCTGATAAGAGGTATTTTGACCCTCCGACGGGGTATGTGGCTTTCAATGTGGCCGCAACGGAGAATGGGGTGAGGCTGTCGGTGCACCCATTCTTTAGTGAGGTGCTGGAATCATACAACTTGTCTCCCTTCCAGCTCGCCCCCAACGGCTGGTGCCACCTAGTTGGGGTATTCTTGATGTGGCTAGACCTTGGATTAGGCCTCCCAACCTTGAACGAGTGGCATAATATGTATAGAATAAATCAGTGCCAAAATGATCGCGAGTGGCTAGTGGTCCAACAAGGCCGGGGGGACTCTTCTACCACCTACTCCAACCTCGAGGGTCGGGCTGTAGAATTGCTGCCTACCATGACCCATTGTCGTGTGACCCCTGAGCAGGTCGCCAAAGCCCTCCAGGACAAGAAGTGGGCTCATGAAGAGGAGGAGGCCAAGCACATGGAGGCAAATTCTCCAAAGAGGCCTCAAACTGGTGTGGGGCCCACTCTACCCCTTTTCGTACTCCCAAAGAAGTTGAGAAGACCAACTCTTCTCGACCTCCTACACACCATTCAAGCTCCTCTCGTCGGGATAGTAAGAAGAAGGAGAAGGAGAGTGAGGACCCCCAATGTTGCCCTTCCCGCCGGACCAGGGATCAAGTTGTTTCTGACGCTCACTGCGACCGCTTGGAGGATCAGGGCAAATTGGTTGTGCAGGTGACTGCTCTACCCAACACATGGGTGGATTCATACCTAGTGTGGGCCTGGAACTTGCTCCTGAATCCATCAGAGATCGAACCTGCCTCGTGTTCCATTTTCTCGCGATTTGCACGCTCCAAGATTTGTTAGCTTGAGGTTCTAGGGTTTTTCCGTGAACTGAATTACCAAAACCAAACTGAACCAGATCGATTTATGGTTATTGCACATAATTAAAATTCTCAAAACCCTAGCATGCTCTTATGAATTTAATACAAAGATTTGAGGATTTAGGGTTTACCGTAACTCCGTCGAGTCTGAACCGATCTTTCGCGTTTGAATTCCAAATTTCAATTCAACCACGCGATTCGAATTAATCTGCGGAAGTAGAAATTAGAGATCTAATTTCTAAGAATAAATTCGAAAAACAAAAGGAGAAGAAAAGAAAAATCTGTTCTCCAGATTAGATCTTCAGGGCTGTGTCCCAATGCTGATCAGATCTACTACTGGTGAAGACTCCGTAGAACTGTATTCTGAGCAGGACCAGAATCGGAATTCTCCTCCCTCTCTACCAAAAACGGCGCCTCCTCTCTCTCTCTAGGTTTTAGTGTGTTTCAACTGTGTTACAACTTATGAGAGAGAGCTGTCTATTTATAGACCTAGGGTTGGAAACCCTAATGGGCCATTTTGGGCTCAATTCAGCATATTTAATTGGGCCAGTTCTGGGACCTAATGCAAATAATAAAGTGGGCCTATAATTAATTAATTCCCATGTCCACAACCCAGGACACAATTAATTAATTAATATTAATTATTTTTCACCACAGAATTAATACTGACCTACCCCTTTATTACCACGTTATGAGAACGGGCTGCCTTAATTGAGAATCCCCATATTTAAGGTTACCGGTCATCCATTAATTAATCGGAGCCTCTGACAAGCTCTAATTACAATTAATTAATATCTTATAATTCATGAGTAGTACCACTCAAACCTTATCACTCATGCCTGAACTTAATCAGCAGCCTGCAGGACTTTGGCACGATGAATGTTATTGAGCTCCTCAGGGAATGTCCCCATCCTATTACTCGGATATGGTTACCTAAGTCCAGTCTCAGGCGGGTACTACACGAACAGTTGTTACCCAAGATGCAGATATATGAGCACGTTACTTAGGCTCTCCACCATGGCAAGTCAAAGCAACAATCAACCCGTGCAAACCCCTGAACTTTCGTTAGGGTTTGGACTCAATCAATATAACGAGATCTTGTATTCGCTGATGTCAGACAGACGAATACATCTCACTGCGGTCCATCAATACGCCACCTCTGCGTACCAGCATGTCAAGTAACCAAGACAGACTACTTATTCCGACAATGCCGCAGCCATCCGGACAGGTGTATCCTCATACGCTGTCTCGGCTGTGATCAGGTTTATGTCTCACTAGGTCAAGTGATTATACTGTCTTCTGCGATCTACAACACGCCGTATGATCGTCCCTATCGGTGAGACAAGAGGATACCATTGTTCATACATGTACGATTGTTAACAGATAGGAGAAATAAATCACTGTATACTCATTATAATAAATGCTTTCAGTATACAAAACCCATCAATCTCCCACTTATACTAAAAGCATAACTAAGCTATTACAGAGTATACAGTCCGTCTATCTAGTCTGCTGTCACTTTAACCACTATCAGTGGTCGGCATCCACCTCAGACCCAGCTCACGAATATGTCTTTTGTAAACTTTCTGCGGCAAGCTCTTTGTAAACAGATTAGCAAGATTGTCAGCAGTGTCAATCTTCTTAATCTATGCATTTCGCCCCTCGATACGATTTCTCGTATGATATGGTACTTTCTCTCTATGTGTTTGCTTGCCCTGTGAGACCGCGGTTCCTTTGAGTTTGCCACTGCACCAGAGTTATCACAATAAATTATGATGCTCCTTGGCAAACTCGGGATCACGCCCAACTCTAAAAGGAAGTTCCGGAGCCATACCCCCTCTTTTGAGGCGTCGGAGGCGGCGACATATTCCGCCTCCATGGTGGAGTCAGCAATGCATTTATGCTTTGAGCTCCTCCAAGATACAGCTCCACCTCCCAGGGTAAACACATATCCTGAGGTCGATTTCTTCTCATCCTGATCCCCTTGGAAATCCGAGTTTGTATAACCCACAGGGCACAAATCCTCACTTTGATAAACTAGGCAGAAATTCCTAGTTCTTTTCAAATACTTGAGGATGTGCTTTACAGCAGTCCAGTGCGCCTGTTCAGCGTTAGACTGATATCTTGCTACCATGCCAACGGCATAACAGATATCTGGCCTGGTACACAGCATCGCATACATGAGACTACCCACAGCCGAAGCGTATGGTACAAGACTACTCATCTCGTCTTTCTCCCGCTGAGTCTAAGGACACTGCCCACCAGAAAGATGAACACCATGTCTGAAAGGTAGTAAGCTTTCTTGGCGAGTTGCATGCTGAACCGGGCTATCACAGTATCCACATAGGATGCTTGGGATAAGCTCAACATTCTTCTCTTACGATCTCGTAAGACCTTAATCCCAAGAATGTAGCCAGCTTCTCCCAGATCCTTCATTTGGAACTGTTCGGACAACCAAACTTTGATTTCGGACATCACTTCCTCGTTGTTTCCAAATAGGAGTACGCATCAACGTATAGTGCAAGGAAGACCACGCTCCCAGTGACACAAAGTCGGTAAACACAACTTTCGTTTTCCAACTGTGCAAATCCATCGTTGAAACGTAAGTTCCACGACCTTGAAGCTTGCTTAAGTCCATACAAGGACTTCCTAAGCTTCCAGACAAGATGCTCTTCACCCTTGCTTATGTAACCCTCGGGTTGCTGCATATAGATTTCCCTACCTTCTTCAAGGTAACCGTTTAGAAAAGCGGTTATGACATCCATCTGCCAGATCTCGAGGTCCATATGCGCAGCTATGGCAAAGAGTATCCGGATGGATTTGAGCATAGCTACGGGTGAAAAGGTTTCGTCATAGTCAATGCCCTCTTTCTGACTATAACCCTTTGCCACCAGCCTGGCTTTATAAGCCGTGATCTTTCCATCTGCCCCTTTCTTTCTTTTGTATACCCATTTGCACCCTATGGCCCTAAAGCCATCCGGCAAATCAGTTTTCTGGTATTCATCCATAGCAGTTATGGATTCAATTTCAGAATCCATGGCGACACGCCATTTGGCAACATCCTTGTCCTGCACTGCCTCTTCGTAAGTCAGTGGGTCAGAGTCCTCATGTCCGTCTTCCGGGCTCAAGTTCGAAGACTCACCCACGAACATGTACCTTTTCGGCTGGAAAATAACTCTCCCACTGCGATGGGGCATCGGTGCCGTGTCAGTAGTAGGTGCAGCGACTTGTGGTCCTACACCTTGCACTGAAGAACGTGTCTGTGGTGTTGTGCCTCTCACAGGAGCACCCACATCTACACGTTCCCCTTCCCTTGGAATTGCATTCTCGTTCTCAATTTCTTGAAGAACGATATCACTCCTTGACTTGTGATTACTCACATACTCGTCCTCCAAGAATCTAGCGTTGGTGCTAAACACGACTCGTTGACTCTCAGGACAGTAAAAGTAACCACCTTTCGTTTGCCTGGGATACCCTATGAACATCATTACTTTTGACCTGCTTTCTAACTTATCAGGTTCCTTCGACAGTACGTGTGCCGGTCAACCCCATACTCTAAACTTGCACAAACTAGGTTTGCGACCAAGGAAGAGCTCAGAAGGTGTCTTAGGAACTGATTTAGAAGGCACCACATTTAGCACGTAAGCTGTTGTTTCCAATGCGTAACCCCAAAACGAAATTGGTAAGTTTGCATAACTCATCATTGATCTTACCATCTCTAGAAGAGTCCTATTTCTTCTTTCAGCTACACCGTTTTGCTGGGGAGTACCCGGTGCAGTCCACTGGGATGTAATCCCATTTTCTGACAAATATTGCAGGAACTCGTTACCGAGGTATTCGCCACCGCGGTCAGATCGCAGCGACTTGATAGTTTTCCCGACCTTCTTTTCTACTTCAGCCTTGAACTCTTTGAATTTCTCAAAGCATTCAGACTTGTAGCGAAGCAGGTAAACGTATCCGTACCTTGAGTAGTCGTCAATGAAAGTGACGAAGCACTCGTACCCTCCACGAGCCTGCGTGGACATCGGTCCACATAAGTCAGAATGGATCAATTCCAACACTTCCTCTGCTCGAGACTGACTAGCCTTGAAAGGCCTAGTTGACATCTTGCCCTCGATGCAGGATTCGCAGACTTGATAAGGTACGACCCGGACTAAGTCCAATGTACCGTCATCTGCAAGTCTCTGAATCCGCTTCAAGCTGATGTGACCCAGTCTCAAGTGCCAGAGATATGTAAGATCCTCATCAGAAGAAGTAAGTTTTCTCTTCCTAGGATTATCAATTACGGATGAATTACATGCAATACTTGCGGAAGACTTATGATTACAGTTAACAACATAGAGAGAATTATTCAGCATTCCACGACAGATAACACCGTTATTACCAATGATAGAAACACCACTATCAAAAATAACTGAATATCCATCAACATAAAGTTTGGAAACTGAAATAATGTTTTGCCGAAAATCCGGCACGTACAAAACATCTCTCAATGTTAAAACAGAATCATCAAAGTACAAGGTGAAATCTCCAATGGCAGCTGCACTCACTTGTGCTGCGTTCCCCATTGAGATGGTAACCTCGTCATTCTTCAGCACCCTCCTCGGTGTGAACCCCTGCAAAATGTAACAAACATGATCAGTAGCTCCAGTATCCACTACCCACGAATGAGTAGAAACCGATGCTAAACATGTTTCTGTTACAAATACAAATGACGTATCTTGTCCCTTGGCATTCGGATAATCCACCTTTCCGCATCCAGCACACTCGTTCTTCTTTGGAGTGACCTTGGCTCTCTTCCCCTTCCTAGACTTGCTATCACTGCCTGTTTTCCTGAACTTGCTCTCAGCACCATTGTCTCCAACCATAGAGGTTGTCGAACCAGTACTAGAACCAGACAGAATAGGTTTTCGTGCTCGCATGGTAGACTGCTCCACTACAAGATCCTCAAGCAGCTCATGCAGAGCATACTCTCCCTTTGCAGCAGCAACTACCGTAAAGTCATGATAAGATTCCGGAAGAGAATTCAAGATAATATCAATCTCGCCTTGCGCACTGATATTACCACCCCGCACAGTAAACTGTCTCATGAGATCAATCACAGACATCATGTGCGTAGTCACTGAACTATCTTCAACCATCTTCTTGCACACAAGATTGTGCACAAGCTTACAGTTAATAGTTCGCTCCACTTTGCCAAAGGCCATCGAGAGTTCCTTCCAAAGCTCTCCAGCCCTTTCGAGGTGTTCATACTTATGCCTTAATTCTCTAGACAGGGAACCCGTGATGAGCCAGAAGGCAAACTCATCAGCATCCTCCCATCTGTCATAGAATTCAAGCTCAAGTTCGCACACTCCTCTTTGAGAATGCAACAGTGGATCCATGTAAAGAACATGTGCTTGATTTTTCAGATAAAGGATGTGTTTGATGCAGAAACTCCATTCATGAAAGTTCGGACCAGTTAGAGGATTGAGAGCAAGTATATGATCGACAGTAGACATAGACATATCTGAAACAATAAAGAATCTTAAATAAGAACATACATGTTGAACTTCGAAAACAAATGCATTGAAAACCTTTTAATAAATCAAATAGAAATGTTTTCCACTAATTGCCCAAGATTTCCCACCGCAAGCTACACTCGTAGACGTTTACGATGTCACCCTCAACCAGAACTGCGGGTTTTAAGCCCCAATCCATTTAATTTCACTACCATGTCAGGATGCTTTTGACACTAGAAATTAATAATTAGTGAAAACCTTAGACCAAGCCATCTCTCAAGAACAGGGATGCAATTCTTGCATTATATTCTAAAATGCTTCTAAGCAATTAACCACAAATTTAACTCCGGCCAAAAGAGACAGTTTAGCATGGCACGTAACCATACCGCACAACCATTAAAGCTTTTGTTATCTATAATTTAAATCAATCCTAGAATACTTGTGAAAGAGGTCTACGCAAGCTATACTCGTAGACGTTTACGCAAAGCCCTCCCACTATTCACATGATTTAAATTGTTTGTCTAGAAATCCCAACAACCGTACCCATGCACCTCCGGGAACTAGCAAGCTACACTCGTAGACGTTTACTAGAACGAGAGATACACTTACAGCCTAGGACCGCTTTGTGGAGGTCTATTGATTTTAATTAAAAAATCTGCTTAGTATTTTTCTTTTAAAAGGTTTCATTAGGCGCACACATAATTTCTTTGTCATTATATTTTCCAAAATTTTGCATGTAATTAAACAAGCCCAAAAATTCCCAAAATATAATCCAACAAAAGAAATTAATCACTTAAGCATGCTTGAAAAGCTGTAAATAATAAAAGCGATAAATCATGCTCTTCCTATTATCTACACATGCTTAATTGCGCACATAAATAAATCACGTATCATACGAGGATAATTAAGGCAAATAAAAATTCCTCGTGACCCCACAAAATAGAAAATAATATCTATCTATTACAAATTTGAATTTTGAATTAATTTTGATAAATCCAAATCTTTTCAAATCTTCCAAATCTTCAAGGGCCTTCTGATAAGTTCATTATTTCACTCACTTATCTATATTATTTTCCTACTATTTTATGTAGATTTATTGAGTTTATATATATATATTATGCATGATGTCAATATTAGGTGGTTTTAGGTGTG
>JAPKLW010000327.1:110280-156341 GCA_026898455.1 Plectranthus barbatus
TTATGCATGATGTCAATATTAGGTGGTTTTAGGTGTGTTTTGATGTTTATGCAGGTTTTTAGGCCTAAACTCATGAGAAAACCGTTCCGAAAGCAGTGACGTGTAAGAGTAGCAGTGAAGAGTTTTTTCACAAGAGGAATTCGGGCTATTGGCGCATGGAAATGAATGATGCTTTGAGTTAGCTCTCCAACGCAACTGGAATCGGGTCAATCGGAGTTCGGAGGAGGAAGTTATGGCCAAAACCGTGAGACCGCGCAGAAGGGACGAGAAGCCGCGTCGACAGACTCCAATCAGCATCGATCGACGGAGACCAGGAAGCCTCGTCGATCGACGTGGATCAGCCACGATCGACGCGAGCCTCTCTGCTGGAGCGGAAATCTGATAAAAATCGGATTTATTCATATCTTTAGCCCTAGAATTGATAGGATACACCCCCACCTCTATAAATATCCTAATAATGTCGATTTTGAGAGTACCTTTTGACCTTTTTATCATACTTCATTCCAGATTTCAGTTTTTAGAGAGATTTCCAAGAATTTTAGAGTTTATGTTTGAAGACAGAAGTTTGTGGGAAGACATTCAGATACAAGTTTCTATGCAATTCAGGTTGTATTTTTCTATGATGAATATTCCTCTGAATATGTGTAACTAATCTCTTCCTCAGATTCTAGGGTTTCGAATTATCAATGTATACATGTTTGATTAATTGAGTTATTTTCCCATTCCCTTCGTAGTTTGTGAAATTTGTGCTTATTTCATAATCTTGATTTGTTGGCCACATCTTAGGATTATCTAGTTGATTACTTTAGACGTAACTGTGATAATTTTCAATGGAAAAAGATTTTCTCAATATAATATGATTTCTTGTCGTAACTGAAGGAGATTGATTGTAGGAATAAATCTGTAGATCTTTGGAGTTAGTTAATTTATCTTGAGACCGAGCGGAGATAGGTAATTAATTAATCTACTTTACGAATTGTCCAACAAAGAAGTTCGTAATACTTTTCTGATGTTTCACTACGAAGAGGAATTAAAATTGGGAATTAATCAATTCATTCATCCATGTCATACTTGATAGGTAGATATCCCTGGAATCTGTGCTTCTCTTATTTGAATCCAAAAGCCTTTTAATTTCCTGTTTAATTTTCATTAGCAAGTATTACAATTTTCAAAACAACCAAAACTTTTTTATTGCTTTTCCTAACCAGTATTTTAAGAACGTCTGATTTAGTATTTAGGATTTTTCGTTGCTTCATTCCCCTGGATCGATAACCTTAGGGTTTACAAATTTATTTGCCACTATTTCTATAATTAATCTGTAGAAATTACAGTGATCACCTAAAAATCTGGATACACCAAATCTTTTGGATTTTTAGGCCTTTGTGATCTGATGATTTGCCCTAACCCTAATGCAAACCCTAGGGTTTACACAGGATTGTGCAAACCACCAAACCACGAGCCACCGCGACGGGACAGCAACAGCCGACGACAGCCAAAGCCGCCGCCGCCAGGCCGGCCACCGGCCAGCACCGCGCGCGTCCCCGCTCGCTGCTGCCGTGCCGCACCCGCGCGCGCACCCCGCCGCGCCCGCACTGCCTCGGCCGCGCGCCGTGGGTGCTGCTCGCACGCGCCGCACGCCCCGGCCGCGCGCCTGCCGCGCCGCCGCCGTCGTCTGCCGTGCACGCGCGCGCGGCGTCCTGCCGCCGCCGTGCACCGCCCTTCGTCGGCTCCGTCTTTGTTCTTCGTCCTCAACCCGTCCAATTACAAATTTGAAAAATTACAGCTAAACTATTCTAATTACAATTTTTCAAATCTACACTAATCACGAATTTTCTCGTGATTTTACAAAAATAATTCAGCCCTACACGGATAAACCACCGCGGGCTGAATCAAAGGGTTGCCATGAGGAACAAAAAACCAAACATCCACAAAATAATAAATTCATACATGCATATCGAATTTAATTATGAACAACAGAGCCATAAATCAGGAACCTGGCTCTGATGCCAATTGTAGGGTTTTTCCGTGAACCGAATCACCAAAACCAAACTGAACCGGATCGATTTATGGTTATTGCACATAATTAAAATTCTCAAAACCCTAGCATGCTCCTATGAATTTAATACAAAGATTTGTGGATTTAGGGTTTACCGTAACTCCGTCGAGTCTGAACCGATCTTTCGCGTTTGAATTCCAAATCTCAATTCAACCACACGATTCGAATTAATCTGCGGAAGTAGAAATTAAAGATCTAATTTCTAAGAATAAATTCGAAAAACAAAAGGAGAAGAAAAGAAAAATATGTTCTCCAGATTAGATCTTCAGGGTTGTGTCCCAATGCTGATCAGATCTACTACTGGTGAGGACTCCGTAGAACTATATTCTGAGCAGGACCAGAATCGGAATTCTCCTCCCTCTCTACCAAAAACGGCGCCTCCTCTCTCTCTCTCTAGGTTTTAGTGTGTTTCAACTGTGTTACAACTTATGAGAAAGAGCTGTCTATTTATAGACCTAGGGTTGGAAACCCTAATGGGCCATTTTGGGCTCAATTCAGCATATTTAATTGGGTCAGTCCTGGGACCTAATGCAAATAATAAAGTGGGCCAATAATTAATTAATTCCCATGTCCACAACCCAGGACACAATTAATTAATTAATATTAATTCTTTTTCACCACAGAACTAATACTGACCTACCCCTTTATTACCACGTTATGAGAACTGGCTGCATTAATTGAGAATCCCCATATTTAAGGTTACCGGACATCCATTAATTAATTGGAGCCTCTGACAAGCTCTAACTACAATTAATTAATATCTTATAATTCCTGAGTAGTACCACTCAAACCTTATCACTCGTGCCTGAACTTAATCAGCCTGCAGGACTTTGGCACGATGAATGTTATTGAGCTCCTCAGGGAATGTCCCCATCCTATTACTCGGATATGGTTACCTAAGTCCAGTCTCAGGCGGTACTACACGAACAGTTGTTACCCAAGATGCGGATATACGAGCACGTTACTTAGGCTCTCCACCATGGCAAGTCAAAGCAACAGTCAACCCGTGCAAACCCCTGAACTTTCGTTAGGGTTTGGACTCAATCAATATAACGAGATCTTGTATTCGCTGATGTCAGACAAACGAATACATCTCACTGCGGTCCATCAATACGTCACCTCTGCGTACCAGCATGTCAAGTAACCAAGACAGACTACTTATTCCGACAATGCCGCAGCCATCCGGACAGGCGTATCCTCATACGCTGTCTCGGCTGTGATCAGGTTTATGTCTCACTAGGTCAAGTGATCATACTGTCTTCTGCGATCTACAACACGCTGTATGATTGTCCCTATCGGTGAGACAAGAGGATACCATTGTTCATACATGTACGATTGTTAACAGATAGGAGAAATAAACCGTTGTATACTCATTATAATAAATGCTTTCAGTATACAAAACCCATTAGAGGTATGCTGGTTTGTTGAAGCTTCACCCAGGTTCGTTTCTTTTGTGCTTTCTTGATGTTTTCTTTCACTAAAGAACTCGGTAGATCTGGAGTTGATCCACCGGGAGCTTATCAGGTTTGCTGATAAGTGCTCTAAAGAGATCCTCTAACTTTGAAAAGAGCGAAAGGTCAGGAAGAAGTGCTACGAGGAGGTCTCCTCAAAGCTGGAGGAGTAATAGGAGAGGACTTCCCAGCTGTTGGCAACGGTGAATGATGCTCAGGCGGAGGAGATCGCTAACTAAAAGGAGGCAGAAGACTTTGAACAAAAGTTCGCCCTTGTTGCCGCCAAGGTCAAAACCCTGAAGAAGGAGCTCCAGAAAAGAAGCGACCAGCTCTGCTCGTGGGACCAGCGACTGAAGACTCAGCGAGAGAGCTATGCCACCGAGCTGAAAAGGTATGAGGATGAAATCAACCGCTTGAAGTCAAGGGAGGGCCTCGACTTTAGTGCTCTGATCCTCACGCCTCACTTCGCCTAGACCTATGGGTTTTCTTTATTGTTTAGTTTTCTGATTGTTCCTGTAGGTGTTGATCAACCAGGTCTAGAGTAAGGTCCGGGAGAGGATTGATGTGAGGTTCCTAAACCTTGATAATCAACTTATCAAGGGACTAAACACTTGATAGTACATACAACTGTCAGAACATATCAAGGTACTTGGCACTTGATACAGCGAGTCATGGGATGAACATTCAGAAACGCATCAATGGGGAATAGCTTAGGACTTAAACCTATTTCACCTCCCAATTGACATTATTAACTCCCTGGCCAATCACGTATCACTCAAAGGAACAGATAGTGAACATACAAAATTGTTTAGCATCGATAACTCATTTTAGTAAACAAACCATGTTTATATTTTTAAAAAAAATGAGCTATGAGCTCAAATACATTTCATAGTTTTGAATGAAAAATCCCACCTCAATCTCTATGGATTCTGGTGGCGCTGCAACTACTCAATAGCAAAGCATTTCCCAATATAGTTGTCTTAAAAAATAGCATAAAATGCGCAATAAGCTCAATGAATCAACAAGCAAGACTTGATCAATAGCTTACTAAAAACTAACCATACTTAATAAGTCTATACATGCATTAACTAGCTCTAAATTGTTTCAAGTCCAACATATGCTTACATTTTTACTTCATACCTAACTAAGATATGAACACCTCCAGCTAACTCACATTTAATTGCATACGTTCACGATTCAAACCTAAAAATTTTAACTTATACGTTTTATTGCCAAAATAGATATACTTTTGACATAATCATAACATAAGTTTACATCATCAAAAGTAACATAATTTACATTCAACTATATATTAACCATTATATATGTGCATGGGATGATCATAAGATAATACATAAATGTATACGACTAAAAGGAATCGAAACAAAACGAAAATTTGGAAACCGCCCGAAGCTGTCCCCAGCCATGGTTCTGTTTAGACCACAATGGAGAGGCGCAGGGACAGCGTTTGACATCGGCAATGTAAGTTACCCTCATATTTTTTCCATTTCTAACTCGATTCTGACCAACCTAACACCCAATAACTCAATTATAACATTTAGACATGCTTATCACACTTCTAAACACCCATGCATGTGAATCGTGTACTTTATCAGTTATCTCTCGTGTCTTTATAAGTTGTGTATTCTCCTAAAGACTCCACAATTAACACTTTGTCAGTTTAACGACTTTGAGCGTCTACTTTTCGAAGTAATTTGCTTAGTCGATTTTTGCCTGGTTTCTCCCTAAGAGATAATTCTTATTCAATTACAACTCAATTATTACAAAGATGGAATTACTCTAACTAGTTATGGAAGAACTAACTGACTAGTATGTTTGCTTCGACACATCAAAATTTATGAGGAACTAACACTAATTCCTAACAGACTCAAAGTACGTAGTCAGTCTAAAAGACCAACTGAACTAACACTAATTCCTAACAGACTCAAAGTACGTAGTCAGTCTAAAAGACCAACTGCTCTAATACCACTTGTTGTTTAAAAAAAACAATTAACTAAAAGATACTCAGTCAATTAACTAATCATAGTGTGCATGAAACTAAATAATGTGCGAAGTGTGTGTGTGTGTGTAACTGGTGGGCCCTATTTCATTTATAGGTTGTTTTGTCTTAAAACTAGTCAAACTGTTACTAATCAATATTAAGATATACTTCACCAGTTCTGAACTAGTGAGTTTCAAGAAAATCAACTGAGAGAATAGACAAGAAGATAAAGAAAGCAACAAACCAACACAAAATTTATAGTGGTCCAGGATCTCAAAATCCTTATGTCCACTCCTCTTTCTATCGCTAGGAAGAAAATTCACTATTCAAGTTGTTCATCCTTTACAACATGAATCTTCTACAAGTGTGTGCCACTGTGTCTCGTTACACAGTGATCTCTTCTCTTTTTCTTCCTTCTGCAATCTCCACAGTTGGTTGAGCTTTACCATGTCCTTGACGCTAGACTCTTCCTCCTGCAATGTCCATGATTGGTTGAGCTTTACCACATCCTTGACGCTAGGCTCTTCCTCCTGCAACTTCAGCTATCATTAGTAATTTAATACGGGAGGTAGCTTTCATTCTTTTGAACACTTTGAGATTTTTAACACTTCTCACGTGCATGTATTATCTCCATATTTCTTATTGACCTATCATTTTTTTTCCACTCTCATTTTTTTTAATCTTCAAGATTATTTATAACCATTTAAATCTTCTACTTGATAAATGGTGGAAATGGCTCTTTGTAGGTGAATAATGTTGGAATAGGAAGATGTACCTACCTACAACTTTTAGACATTCAAATATAAAGAATTAGTTTTAGCTTCCAACCGATTCTTTTCTTAAATGGTCTGATACCACTTGATGGAGGAGCCTTCCCTTCATAACTATCAGCTCTTTAGTTCATCTGCCTTCATGTTAATGCTGTAAATTTCTGACATGACACGAACACGCACAATAATAATAGACACGAACACAACACAAACACGTTAAACTCAAGCACAATGACGACTTGATACGATACGACAACGACCCAACATGCATGAACTGTCAGCCCTACTTCATGTCTTTGACTGACTCGACCTAAATTTTTATTACATTTGAACTTAGAGTTCATCTAAAGAATCAACTCATCACAATCAGTTCTATACAATAAATACTACTGACTGGATGACTTTTGACATTTCATTAAAATATCAAAACTCTTAACATTAAAACCCTAATGAAGCTATAACTTTCGGAGATGGTTAAGAGGTTGCTTATGGTCGTACATCATGTTAACAAACACTCATTCCAACCAGTCTATAATCTTGGACGTCAGCCCCATTTTTGGCTTGGGTTTCGCCACCACCACTACCACGTCGACCTCGGTCCTCTTGAACTTGTCACCTATATGGCCGCCCATTTCGTGGAATCAGAGTTTTATGGAATGACAAAAGCAATGATTTATGTAGGATTTAAGAGAGTAAAAGTGGAGATATAGAGCTATGCATTTATATTTGATTTTTATTATTTTGATTAAACTTTATATTGGAGATTATATGGATAAAATTGTAAGAATATAAATAATTTAAAAAATTATTCTTAAAGGGATTATGTTATGCAAAACTGCGGAATCACCCTTATTTTTAATATACTTAAAATTATAATTTTTTAAGTTAGACACACAATTTAAATAAATAGCTAGCCTTCTTTCATAGATAAAATACGCTAACCACTAACCAATACATCTCAAAATCCTGAATTTAAAATTACATCTATTATAAATGTGATTCTAAACATTGCCATCTTTTTACTCCTTACAACTCCTTTAAAAAAAGAAAATATGAACTTCCAATTTTATCCTTATAACTTTTACTTAAATTAAAAGTATTTGATATTGAAATATATATCCCCAAAATAAAACCCCCAAAATATCAAATTCTTCTCAAAATCAAACATATCTACCATACAAACACGTAAGTTTTTTTAGCATAACGAACATATATGTTCTTTCATTAAAGTTGAAACAAGCCGGTTAGGATTCGATAACCTAAGAATCTACTATCGTGACCTCAACCTCTACACCAGGTTTTATAGTAATTGAGGTTATTTGCTTCACCACATCTGGGGAATTGAAAAGATCAATTACTCTTTTGTGAACCCTAAGCTCCAATCTATCCCATGTGTTCCTATTGAAAATAAAAAATTGAGACAACAAATCAATCATAGCATATAGCAATGGCGTCAAGAGGTTTTATTTTACACAAACTTCCGCAAAAAATTGATTAAACAAACTTCCACATTATTTAAGAAAGTTCATTTTCCTTCATCTCTTGACAGATGCTTTGAACAAACCCTCTAAATTGGGAGCATCTTAATGATAGAAGTAAAATTACGTTTTGATTATGGGAAGAATTTTTAACGGGGATGTGTGAATGGTAGAAGAAAAATTAGGTTTTAAATTTAGAGGTTTTTTTTTATGGGTTTTCTTTTTATTTTATGAATACTAGGGTTTATATTTGAATATCAAGGTTTTTAATAAAAAATATAAGGATAAAATTAGAAATTTATATTTTATTATTTTAAAGTAATGGTAAGAAGTAAAAAGATGTTGACAAAAACTTGCGTTAGGCACGCCTAAATGGTTTAGGCGGATTTTATCCATACTCAAATGAGTTCACTCATTTCAAATAGGTTTATTAATCCCCAATTAGAATATATTAGATGAATTTAACTTAAATTAATAAATAAAATACATTTAAACCGTTTAAGCTAACCTAACACCTTCTTAAAGATATTTTTGTTTAGAATGACTCATATTATAAATGTTCTGTGTAATACGTTTTGGTAGAACCATCCCTCCAAAACTTTTAAAAAATTTGAAACTCTCATGCAAATTTAATTTTAATTTTCGAAATTCGTGGACACTTAGCAGAGAGTCTGCGTCTGCTTACCGCTTTGCAATTCTTGATTTTGACTCTCTCTCTCTCTCTTTCCTTTGCCATTTCTTTCAGATCCCATTTACTTATTCAGATTCACAGTAAGTTTATCACTCCACCATAAAATTCCCATATCCAATTCCTCTTCCCCCAAAAATTATCATCTTAAAACCCTAGAGTGCTGATTCTTTTTATCTCTCTAGGGTTTTATGACAATTGAGTTTTATCCCGCTCCTTGTCAATGAAAAAAATCTCTAATTTGCCGAATTCGGAGACAGTTCTAAAAATCCCCTCAATTGTCGGTGTCTGCAATTGAGCTGCACTGAAACGTTAGTTTAGGTACTTGTGTAGATACACACAGGTTATCTTGTTTCCTCCCTGATCCGATGTTGTTCGAGCTGGAATATATGGTTTTCTCTGAGTTCTTGATTCCTGGAAACGGGTCCATGAATATTGGTGCTGGTGCCTGGTAGAGGGGTTGCGATATTTAAGTTCTGAGTGTTTCTTAGGATTTTTGGAGAAAGAACCCCCTAAATGATTCTTGAATCTGAACATGAGCGATGGAGGTGAAGTGGAAGGCAATAGAGACGAACGGAATGATTCAAGTTTTCGATCTGGTGGCGGTGATTATAGTCGAGCAATGTCAAGAGTTGCAGCCGCTCAAATATGCGAGACCATTGGGTTTGAGGGATTCAACGAGTCTGCTCTTGATTCGCTTGCTGACATTGCGATTAGGTACGTCTATGAGTTTGGTAAAACCTCGAGATTTTATGCAAATTTGGCTGGTAGGACCGAGTGCAACTTCTTTGATGCTGTACAAGGGTTGGAAGACTTGGGCATGCCGCATGGGTTTACTGGTGCTTCAGATATTCATGCTGACTGTGTAGTGAGTTCAGGTGCTGTTAAAGAGATTAGAGAGTACGTCGAGACAGCTGACGAGGTACCATTTGCTCAACCGGGGCCACAATTGCCTGTAATCAGGGAACAGAGTATGATACCTAGTTTCTTGAAAATGGGGGAGACTCCGGCTTCTAACCACATACCACCATGGTTACCTGCATATCCCGACCCTCACACGTATGTATGCACACCTGTTTGGAATGAGAAAGTTTCTGATGCCCGTGCAGATAAGATTGAGCTAGTGAGGCAGCATAGGAAGGCGGAAAGGTCTTTGTTAAGCTTGCAGCAGCGACTGGTATGCAATGGATTATCAGTGGCTACAACATCTGCTGAAACATATAGAAAAGAAAATGGGCTAGAAGTTAATGACAATGGAAACCCGTTTTTGGCAAATCCTTTCCATGCTGGAGAAATAGAAGTGTCAAAAATAAGTATTCCCCCAAAGCTTTCTAGTCATGCTCACACAGAAAAACAAGTCTCATTGTTGGAGACATTTGCTCCAGCCATTGAGGCAATGAAGGATGGGCTTGATTCTGGATGTGGTGGCGAAAAGAATCTTCCAGAAAAGAGGGCTTTTGTATTTTTAGACTTCAAGGGGGGTCAAAAAGTATTTGGTGTGCCTTTGGATTTGAGGATTCGGAAGAAGGCTGTGGGAAGGACAGCATCATGGTTTGGTCGTGAGGATGAAAAGGATGACAAGAAAAGGAGGGTTGAGTATATACTACGGCATTCTATGGAAACCCAACAGGAGCTTCCTCAGTTGTAAATTTGTAGTTCCTTGAATGACGTTGAATGACTAATGTTTGGGAAAATAGCAGTTGTTTAGGTCACTCCAACTGAAAACATACCTTAGTTTGTGCTTGTGTGTTTGGTGCTAAGAGCCCAGTTTCGGGCATTTTTTGAGATATGTCAGCTCTTTTCCAAATTTCTGTTGTCATTGTTATTATTTTTTAATTAATGAGATTTTAGCACTTCATCAATTCAGTGTCTTTCAGTCTCTGTCTCATTATATGCATACATAGACATGCATTTGTTGTTAGCACCTCTTGTCTACCAGCTTCATGGGGATGTGGTACTCATTTTAAAACCAAATATTGTTGTGATAGATTTAATCATATACTGCACCCATGAGTGCTTTCATGGGTGTACGGTACCTCTGGCTTACCTGCTTCATGAGGATGTGATACTCATTTTAAAACCAAATGTTGGTTTTATAGATTTAATCATATGCTACACCCATGAGAGCTTTGGCTGTAAACTACTCTTTTCATTACTCTAGGGCACATTGCATCTTCTGATAGAATTAGCTATGGAAGGGTTGGAAACACAAGTATCCTGCACTTCACGGTATGTGTTTTTCTTTTTCTTTTATTGTCAGGTAGATGATGAGGTTCGAAGTAAAAATCTAGGTACACATTGCACTGTGAACACTTAATATCACTGACTAGGTTCATTTCAACCAAGAAACGGAAGGCAACTTAAAATTCATATTATTTTGTCATTGGTACAGATATTCTACTGAACTTGGTTTTTGTGCAATCTTGAGTTAGATACTATTCTGAATATGATTAGATTGAGCTATCGGCTGACTTTTCTGGTACACTTTGACGACATTTTCCCTTTCTCTATATAAATAATGTGTTGAAACTTACACGAGGAAGGGGTTTTGTTAGTTTCCACTTTTAAGTTTTAATTTCCTCTTGTCATCCCGGTGCTGCCTGTTCTCTTTACATGGCTTGGTGCTTGTAAGGATTAAGCCTGTTCTCTTTATATGGGTTGGTGCTTGGAAGGGTTAAAAGTGCAGTGTGTGTTTTCCTTTTGAGTCTTTGAGGCCTTGGTAATTAATGCTCGAGGACCTGCATTTTTTACTTTTGTCAGAATACAAGTTTGAGATTTCACATTGAGTATAATGATTGAAAAGGCTTATATCAACTGTATAGTTTGTAAGATTTGATATATTAGCTCATGAGGAGAACTGATTGTTTATGAATTAAGCTCTGTACTTTGTTTAAGCAGGCCAGACACTGTATGCTCCAGGTGTCAAATGATGTTGATGGGTGGAACATTTGCTATCTTTGAGATTTACTGGCGTCGTTCCAATATCCTTTTTATTTTGTTCTTATTTCATGAACTTGAATTTTTTCATTCCTTTCTTGGGCAAAATGGCTCTATTATTTATGCTGGAATGGTTTTGCAACTGGGCCGCGGTGGCAAAGTGTGAATGAATTTGATGAAACTATGAATTAGTTTATCACTTGAATTTATTAAAGTTTCTTCTCTTCTGCTATGAATCTGATACCAGAAAGGTTTCTTTAGGATGAAAAGGATGCAAATTTCATTGAGCTATTTCTCAGCACACTACACATGAATTATTTATTTATTTTTTGTGGATTGGTTTGTCTAAAACCTGTTTTAGATTTCCAGGACCATCTATTTGAATGTTGGTGGAAATGGATGGATTTCCTTCATCCAGTGTCTTAATTACAGTGCATGCCAAAGAGGTGCTTTTACATAATGCTAATATTCTCCTGGAGCATGAGATAATATCTGTTGCAGCTGACTTGCTTCACAAGGTAAAGTTAATACACCTTTTTGTTCAAATACAAATTCTAGTTCTGCTGCTTGACAAAAGGAGGGTATGCAAGGACGTGCAGCCCTACAAGGAACTTCTTATACTCGCCATTGCCAGTGGTAATGACTGAGAAATGCCCGCTTTTGGTGGCGTAACTTGCCATGCAAGTTCTTACTCTCCACCTGATGAGGTATTTAACCCCCAGAAAGGAGCTATTTATCCTGCATTTTGGCATCAAGTATTTCCCCTTCTCTTGGTTTACTTTCTGCATTCTTGGCTTCTTAGTAGTCTATACTCACGAATTGTTTGGTTTCAAGTCTTTCTGATTTGTCATATGTACTCAGATTTTTGAGTAGGTGTGGATATGAGTAAGCTCCATAATTAATTGTTTCTTCTTGGTAGGTTTTTGCCAGACCCAAGTTCATGCTCCAGTGTCCATCTGTTTTCTCCACAAACCAGTCATTTTGAACTTCGTCTCCAAGTTGGCAGCCCTCGAAAGAAACAAGAGAGGTATGAATGTAGCAAGTGGGAGAGACATGTTTGTGGCCGTCAAGCATAGGATGCTTATCAACAGAAACTCCTTTTTATCCAGTCTACACATATCAGAAGAGCGGCTGTACTATTGCGACATGCTGACTGGGTTTTGAAAATCCGAAAAGGTTTCTTTGTCCTTTTCTGAATGAGGTGTTGGGTATTGACTCAGCCGTAACAGCACGACAATCGCAGGGTCAACACACAGAGGCCACGTCAGCGCTAACTGACCCCAAATTTATCGCGGTTAGTTAACAAAATTCAGGAGGCCTCGCACGTCGAAGTGCTTATAAAAGGAAAACTTGCTTTCATTTTTCAGATTATTGAATTTCACTTCACTAGAATTAGCAGAATCATTATTGACACCTAATTTCGGTCCTTTGTAGTCGATCCTGTTGTTGAAGTGTCTTTCACTGATTGCTATTGTTTGGGGACTGACAATTCGACATTAGTATGATATTGTCCGCTTTGAGCTAAAACCCCCAAAAAGTCTTATACTAGAGTTGGGTGAACTCTTACATAGAGGTGTTCATGGTTTGGCGGAAACCGGTCAAACCGAATTTTTAGCCAGTTTGAGATTTAATTTTCAAACTGACGGTTTAAAAATTTTTAAATTAGTCCAATTTGGTTTGGTTACGGTTTGATGGCTCAAACCAGCCGTATAGACCGAACCGGCCGTATTTGTGTGTGTGTAATATATATATATATATATATATATATATATATATATATATATAGAGGAGGAATCATATGATAATAAATAAGTATATTAAAAATAAGAATGAATCTCATCCATTAGATCTAATTAAATCAATGGCTAATAACTAATCAAACAACACTTAAAACGCTATCAAGCAATAAATGATCAAGCAACATCTGAAATAGAATCAAGCAACATTGTAATCAAGCAACAACTAAAACACAATCAAGCAACATTGTAAAGGTAATCAAGCAGCTTTATCATTTTATCACGGGAGGATTTTTTATCACCGGATCCAATCCCTATATATATATATAGGGAGTGACTCACATACTAAAACTTAGTTTGTGCTAAATAGGAATGAATCTACACCATTCATCTAAAAAATTCAATGGTTGAGATTAAAACATTTCCCCAAATTTTATGCTTTTTGCTTTATAAATCGTGCTTAATTCGATTAAGCACGATTTATAAAGCAATTAAGCACGAACATAAATTATACTTAATTTTTTAATCTTTATGCTTTAATCTCAATCATTGATGCTATCAATCCAAGGGCTGAGATTCATTCCTATTTAGCACAAACTTTAATTTTAGCATTTGAGTGAATCTCTCTCTCTCTCTCTCTATATATATATATATATAGGAGGGATCATGTGAAAAAAAATTCATCTGTAAGAAAAAAGAATTAATCATATCTATCAGATCTAAAAAAATCAATGGTTGATATGCAAACAAGCAATGACTAAAACACAGTTAAGCAACAAAATAATCAAGCAACAACTTAAACACAATCAAGCAACATTGTAATCAAGCAACGACATGAACACAATCAAGCAACGTCATAAACACAATCAAGCATCTTTCTCACTTTCTCACGTTAAGAATTTTCTCACTGGATCCGCTCCATATATATATATATAGATATATTAAATATGTTATAATTAAATTGCTTGCTTCTGCAGTTATATCTCTATAATTATGGGTGAGACATGCAAGATGCAGAGAAATCTAGAGGTCGGACTGAGGTGAGTAGAAGGCGTACATGCTTTTAAAACTGAAAACACGTGTTCATGTATCTCTAATATATGTGATGTCGCAGTCACTGTCAACACTGTTTTATTTGTTTCTTTGCTGTTCTTTTATTTTTTTATTTCCCTCTTATTTCTGTTCACAGTGAGACATGATCATTCTTTTCACTCTTCTTTCTTCTTTTTGTTTATTTTCTGTTCTTTGTTAATCTATATTCATTAATTGAAAAAGAAAGAATATTCTCAGATGACCATGTTAGTTAACTGGCTAGTGTTTATTCTCAGATAACAGTTTGTTTGATGCTCACTTCAAAATATGCAAAATCAAAAGATTCAACACCAAATAAAAACTCAAGAACCCCAATATTTGCCCCATGTTGAATATAATCTTGCACTGAGGAGATATTATATCACGTGAATACACACGCAAAATGATTCATTCCTGCTCACAAAATGATGCACCCAATACAGATATACCATCAATAAACACTTATATTTGTTAAAGAACACGCAACAGAAATTCTCCTTGTTCATCGACACAAAACTAAAGTGGAACGAGCATCACAGATTCGATTCGCAATTGAAGAAAGATATAACAAACAAAAAACATGAGAAGCAGATGGAATGCCTGACCTTAGTATCTCACTGTGACTTGAATAAATATCATGGGAGTTCGTTGTACCTTCTAGTTTCCCAAAAAAATTAACAATTATTTCCAGTTACTTTGGCCCTAGATCTCACTAATCAACCAACACAACAATATTACTTAAGCGTTGTAACCACGTCCAAAGGGAAAGCTTTACCGCGATGATTGAAGATCATGAAATCCAAATTGGCAGGTAAGGCAACTACCCTGCTTGTACAAAGAAAGGAGAAGGATACATTGTTAGTAGCCCGTAAGCGCATTCAGTTTCAAACATTGCTTAATTAGTAAAATGAAACTGAACAACACTAAGTTTCCTGGCTAGAACCAGACCTGTAAGGACTATAGAAGGAAACTCAAAAAAGATCAAGATTCATAAATCTTTTATATTTAAATACAGATAAAAGAGAAATAAAATAAATGAAGGATATATTATTTCCATAGATCTCCTCTAAATATTAATTGGTATCATATTATCCTCAATAATGCATTCATTATATCTCTCGAATTTATTATGCGACAATTCAATAATGTGCCATGTAATTAACCGTTGATGCACTGTGTAGCTTGTATAAGTTGAACAGAAAAATTGTAGGTATTTTTCTGAAAAATACCCAGCTACCAACATAAGTGGGACAGATTTTAACTCCAAAGCAAAGAAAAGGAAACTGTTGGATAGTCTTCTTGATAGAAACACATTCCTTAAAATCTATTGGTTTCTAAATAGTATATCCGTCAACAAAAATCTTAACTAAAAAGACAGCTAGTACCACAAGAATTCAGTTTTTCTACATTCTTAGGTGCATTATGCACTTCTAAACATCTTGTGAAGTTCGAAAATGCGAATATGTAAGTTTGACACACGGTTGTCAAACTTACTCGCATTGACAGGTTGATGTCAAAACTTATCTGCTAATAACTTTGACTCTTTAGTGTCAAAGTTCCGAATCTGTTTATTACTAGTTTGTTACAACTAACTCCTAATTTATAGGGATCTTGTTTATATCTTGTTGACTACGTTTTTGCAGGTCCTAATTCATAGGATTCGAATATATTATCTATATTAAGTATATATTATTAATTATATTATTTATACTATTATTCTAGGTAGTTATTTTAGTTCCTAAATAATAGGGAGCACCTCCATTTCTTTACTTCACCCCACGTGAGTTTGTGGGAAGTTTATTTTTGTGTGTAAACAGGTAAAGAACGTGGAAGAGGACACGATCCCATTGCCAAGTAGTGGAAGAGTGTACGAGTGCTCCAAAATCCAATAAATACAAGACGAGGAAGACTAGAGAATTGTGGATTAGAGATTAAACACATATTCATACAAGCTCTAGGCTGAATCGTTCTTCCTCAATCATTCTTCAAGTGCACGAAGTTTGCAATCAAGGTGTGGAATCCATCTCCGGAGAGTGAATCCTACGGTGGAGGAGCATTTGGGTTGTATCGTGTGTTTCTTGTGTTTGATTGTTTTTCGTGGAAATTTTACTAAGGAGTGAACTTAGGAAAATTTCTATCTTGTTTAGCATTTTGTTCTTCACTTGTAAAAACCTTGTTTTGAAAAGTGAAAACTATTTGTCGTGTGGCTCTCGAGGGTTTATAATTTATAAACCTTCGAACAATTAATTCCGCTGTGTCAAACTCTTTAAGCTTCCGTGTGTGTTTAAAATACTCTGTTTTGCACGTGTCAAACTTTTCTGTTTTACTATCTTTGACACCATTGTGTTAAACTCGGGCACTAAATTCTATCACATCTTACAATCCACAAATAATTAAATAAACTTATTAAACCAGCCAAGGGTTAGAATAATTCACTAAATGAACACTTCTGGAGTAGGGTATCAACAATAGCTTACAGGAAGAGCCCCTCGATACTTTGCCATTGCATATCAGCCGATTCCAACTAGAAACTACCATTTCAAGGGAAAGACATGATTTACAATAAAGAGGTATATCATGACGCCAACTGGCCTTTATCTATTTTCTTGTTGATTCACAGCCAACATGATACGACCCGTGAACAATCCTAGATATTGTTTAGAGATACAGTCTCCAACAAAACTCATAAATCTACCACATGGTACAGAATTTCTCTGGCAAATCTTCTACTATATGTTATCAGCGAAGAATCAACAAACTAACTGCACTTCAGAGAACTAAAAACACATACAACTAAAACAATATTTTCAATATTCCCAGAAATTGATACAAAATGATATCCTTAAAAAATATAAGTAAGCAGATGCAGCTAAGAACCTGTTCTCAACTGATTGAGGGAGAATCGACAAGAATTTCCCAGGCACGGTTAAAGCAGCCCACAGACTAAAAACCATTCCTGCAACCAACTCCATTACTACCTGAAAATTGATCAAAACCCCCAAACATAATTAGCCGCAAAAACTAACAATACAAATATGCCGAAGTTCAATTAACGAAATTACCTGGATCGGTGGGCCCGAGAACTGCTCTTCAGTAATCTTGAGCAAGGATCTATCTGGAAACAAAAAACGATAGATCAGAAAATCCAGAAGTAGTATTCAGGATTTGTTCAAATTTCTAATCCTCGAACTCGAAGACTTGAATATGCAAATCGATGAAGTGAGCGTACAGCCGTACACTGGATAGTGGAGTAGGCGGCATGTGCGAGAATCAGAACTCCGACGACGCCGACGGCGTAACCTAGGCCCATATTTGAACGTTGCGGCGGAGGAGAAGCAAGTCGCCGGGCCGGCAAATCTAGTGAATAGTTTGTTGGCTCATCAAATAGGCATCTGATTTAATATTTAAGGATTTTATATGTTTAGGCTCCCGGCCTTCTCAAAGCTATGGTGAGGAAAACATCTTATTTATAATTAATGGATTATATGTTCGAGTTTTATAAAAATATAAGAGTTTGTGAGCATCTATTTATATTTATTTATATATATACTAAAGCAAAAAATATAAAAAAAATTCCTGCCAAAATTATAAAAGAAGTTGAATATTTATATTTTTAAACGAAAATTATCAAAAATATCTTAGTAGTATAGTTGTTCTATGGTATTTATATTAAGTTTCTATTATCAAAGAGGTTTTGTGTTCAAACCCCATCCTTTAACATATATATAAATTTTTATTTTTTAATAAAAAATTATCTTTTTAATTATTAATTAATATAAATCATAATACATTTTTTACAATAAATTTAGTCGGTCTTATTTTCAATTTCTATAATTCATAATAAAAGACTATTACCTCTATTAATTGTCAACAAAAAATTTTATATTTTACCAATATTTTAATAATTTATATAAACTCAGTAATCGAGATATAATTAGATCTATACAATAACACGCAAACCTAAATGATAATTACAAATAAAATGATTTTAAATTCATATGTTTTAAAAATCGTAAGATATTAATAATAATTTTGATAAATTAATAAGATAGATTAATAAAACATTAATAAATTTGTTATTTATATTTATAATTTATATAATCTTTTATAATAAATTAAATATTATTTTTTGTAAATCCGGTACAAATTAGTTATTTTTTATATGTATAATATGTACTATAACGAACAATAAGCATTTCTTTAATGTAATTATGTATATAATTATAGAGATTTATATATAAAATTATAGTCATATATCACATATTATTTTATAATTTAATTTAAATTAGTAAAAAATAGACATAAGTTAACTTTTAATAAAAACATATTATTTTTAATAATATTTAATATAATAATTTCGTGCAACGCACGGGTGAAATACTAGTATATATACTAAAGCAAAGAAGTATAGAAATAACTGTTCCCGCCAAAATTTAAAAAAATGATCCATGTGTATATTAAAAATATTATTATTATGAATTATATCAAATATAAGTATAGTTGAGCTGGTTTGAGGTGGCAAATTTATATTTTTGGTCCAAATTATCCGGGTTCAAATCCCACAATCAACAAATATATATTAAAATTTTTATTTTTTACCCAAAGATTATCTCTACAATTATTTTTATCATACATAAAAGAATTAAAATATAAATATGTATAGAAAAATTATCCCCAATAAATCTTTAATAAAATCAATCATTATAAAATCAACAATATTAAATATTACGAGTCAATAATTATTTATAAAAAATAATCATTCAAAGTTTTTATGATTTCAGATTTTTACCATTACCTTAAAAAAAAAATTATTAACTTGCATTTAAAAACCACTAAGAAACTGCATATAATAATGGTTAAGTAAAGTGGTAAACTAAGTAGCTTATCGAGTTGCATCTTCTGTTAGGACAAAAAATACTCAATTCACAAATTCTATTTTAAACACGTAGACATAAAACTGCCCAAAATTTATAATTCGGCCCAATTTTTTTATTTTTTTAAAAAAAGGAGATGTAAACATTTGAATAATTAATAAAATTCAAATATATGCTCAAAGAATTATTAGTCAAAATTATTTCAAAGAAGTCTAAACGTAGATTACTGTCTATTACACAAAGAAAATTGTCGTACAACCCAAAACTATTACATGACTATATAAATTTTATTATAATAAAAGTAAACTGTAAATTCATTTCAAAAATCTTATTCTAAACATGCTGACAAATAATTGCCTAATATTTATAATTCATCGAACTAAAAAAAATATAAACATTTGAATAAAAAATTAATAAAATTTAAATATCGGTCTAAAGAATTGTATTCAAGTTAAGCTCATTTTAAAAGAAAAACACATATTAGCCTTAAAAAATCTACAAAGAAAATTGTCGAGAAAATAAATTTTTTAAAAGCCGTAAATCTATCAATATATTAAAATAGAATAGTGTTATCGTTCCCGAAAAAATATATTTATATTTTTCAAATAATTATTTTAAAAAAGTATTAAACTTTTTTTCACAAACATAATTTCTACTAGGCCAAAAAGAATTTTGTCAGCTTTCCTCAATAAAAAAATAATAAATCTTAATAAAATTAGTTTTATTACTTTTTCTTTAAAATGTTATATTTTCACATTTTGTTTTATTTGCTGTGTTTAAATATTTAAAAAATTAGAGTAATTTTATTTTATGAACAAATGAAATTTTTAAAAAATTATACTATTAATTATATTATTTATAAGATATTGTTTATTTCATTCGCACAATGTGCGGGTGTGATCACTGCAAATTTCGCAGATTAATTGCAAACACAGTGGCAAATAAATTTATAAATACCCAAAGGTAGTCGAACCCAGAAGAAATGTACAACGAAAATATCTCATGTACTAACTATAGTTCTCAGATTTTATTGTTTGAGTAAACAGATTTTTGGGTTTTGGTTTTAGAAAATAAAGATAACAAAACGGAAATTAAAGGGGTTTTAAAAAGTAAATTAAAGAACACAGATTCTAGGGCAAATAATCAATCAGAATACATGTCAAATCAATCAACTCTACATTGGTGGGAAATCAAATTAATGTATTAAAATTCCTTTGTCGGGCAATTTTAACCTAGGTTACTATCATGTGACTGTATATGCTTGGTCGGCCTCAAGAACACAATAATAATCAACCTGAATAAAAATATAAGATTTAATCCCTACAATTAATTACTCTTCCTTTTGAGACAAAAAACCAATTGTATTCAAATTCCTCTTCCTATTATTAATCTTCTCCTCTCGGTCTTTCGATTAACAATTATGAATAAAGAACCAATTCCATCTCTCGATCCATCATCAATCCTAAATTCTATCAATTAAGTCAGGAATTGAAACCATGCAATTTGAGTTGATCAATCTAACATGCAAACATGATTAATTACACATAGCCCTAGAACCCGCAAGGGTTTCTAGCCACTCACGATGAGTAGAAATCCAAGAAACATATTATTAAATTGCATAATAAAAACTTACAATAAAAATAAAGGCTGAATCCTCTCCAAAGTAATTAAATCTCCAAGAGAAAACTACTTGTAAAACATAAACTAAAGGGGAGGAACTAAAACTAAAGAAAAACTTCAGGGTGCTGCCTTTGCTTCTAAAAACTCGAGCAAGAACAAGTATTTATAGAGGTAGAGGTGTATAAATTGGGATCTAGGGCCAAAAATATGATTTAGCCATAAAAATCTCGAAATTCCCTTTTCTGGGCCCGTTTCGGTCGATGTAGGGCTCATCTCGGTCGACGCAGAATTCCTTGCGTCGGTCGACGTGGTCTTCATTTCGGTTGAGACAGAGACGTTTTCCCTCTTGCGATCCTTCTGCGCAGTCTCACGGTTTTGGCCATGACTTTCACTCCCGAACTCCGATTGACCCGATTCCAGTTGCGTTGGAAAGCTAACTCAAAGATCTTTCCATCCATATGCTCCATTAGCTCAGATTTCATCTTTGGAAGAAGTCGTGACTGTTCCATTGAACATCTGCTGCTTTCGGTACGAGTTTCCATTGGATTTGACCTAAAACTTGCAAAAATACACCATGGCAAGCATCATACCCCATAAACTTGACTCGTGCTTGATTATTAACTAAAAATAAAGTAAATGCAAGAAAACAATAAGAAAACAATGTGATAAGTGAGGCAAAATACGAGCTTATCAACCCCCCAAACTTAAACACTGGATTGTCCTCAATCAACAAAAGAATGAATCAAAAGTTCAAGTAGAAGAGAAGTGCAATGCCTCACAAGATTCATCACAATCAAACTCGCAAATCCACAAAACATCAACACTTTGTAAGAATCAGAAAATCAGTAAACCATGGAAGACTCACAAGGGAAGTGTTTTCACTCATTCACTCAAGTGTTTAGGATAATATGAGACACAAAAGTCATGCAAATCAAGTTCTACCATAGACTTGCAAATATTCTAAATCTCCACTGCAAATATGTGTACACAAGTCTAAGATCAGAAAGGACTTTATTCTAGGTTGAAATGTAGGCTTTTTAGTGAAAGGTAGGAAAATATTTGGCCAAGTGACTAAAATCAATCAAGTAATCCTCAATCAATCAAACCACTATCTATTGATGTCCACCCTTCTCCTATAATGTTCAACATAAACCAAGGCTCTTTTATTCACACATAATTTTTTTTTTCACATATCCTTTTATGCTCTTAAACAATTTTGAATATTCATTTGAGCTTACAAGGACTAACAAACACATAAACACATTATTTTCTTTTTCTAGAGCCCAACCTTATCTTTTTCTTTTACCCTTCTAATAATATCTTATCCTTCCTCGAACAAATCCCAACCCACTCTCATAGACAAAAGTCGATTCCCCTATCCTTTTCCAACTCATAGACAAAGAAAGAAAATTCATAGGCTCAAAAGGGCTGACTAGGGATAAATGTTCAATTAGGATAGTGTATGGGATAAATAGGCTAAACAAAGATGGCCTAAAATCATTTCCTAAACCTGTGCACACTTAGCAGTCTTGAAAAAGAAACAAAGCAAGTTCTAGAGATACTCAATAATGCATACACACTCACAATCGAAATCAAGGCTCAATTCTCACACTTGGGACAACAATTCTTCCATAGTATACATCAAATCATCATCAACATCATGCCTCTGTAAGTTTCAAAACAAGTAATCATGCGGTTTTCTACATTCATAGGCATTCTCAACCACTGTCACAATCAATGCATAATCAAGACAATCAATTCAAATCTTGCATTCTTGCTAGGGTTATCTCATAGCCACGCAAATCTTCTCACAAAATCACAATTTTATTCAACAAATGCAATTTTTTTTAAAAAGGCAAAAATTTAAATGCAGAAAGCATTAAATAAAAGGGAAGAAATAGTTTCAACTCCAAGTCCTCCTCCCCCCAAACTTATTCGCTTGACAAAGAGAATAAGTTTGAAAATCAGAGTAGGAGTGAAACTGTACCTCGATGTTGGTCTCAGACACCAACTTTTTATCCCTGGAACCTTTAGAAGTCGCTCGACGTGAGATTTTGGCTGCTGGCACTCCGCGTCGACCGACACGGGCTCTGCGTCGATCGACGTAGAGCCTTCTTGTCGACTCTCCTCACTGGTCGAAGTGTTCCACGTCGAGCTGCCTGTGTCGACCGACGCCAGGTCTGCGTCGGTCGAAACAGACACTGTTCCGATTTTTTTTTTGAAAATCAAATAGAAATAAACAATTTCAAAAACAAGGACATAAATTGAAAACAAATTGCAAAAAAAAAAACAAAAAATAACAGGAAATTGAAAAGAACGCAAGTAAAAATTGGGTTACCTCCCAACAAGTGCTTGATTTAACGTCGCAGCTCGACGATACCTCATCTCACCAAGGTGGTCGAGTCCAGACTCGTCGACCCCTTGAATCTATCATGAAGACCCGGCAGTTTTGAATGATGGTGGTATACTCGAAATGAGGCAGCTTAATTGCCGATTTCACTGCTTCATTTCCTCGTTCCCACCGGATGGCTTCTTCTTCTTCCTCCGGTGTCTCATCTCCTTCCTCTTCTTCTTCTTCAATAGTCTTGATCTGGTTTCACTCTCCTTTCCTCTTGTTCTTGTCAATGCAGAAGGTAATAGACTCCTCATTCCCTCTCAGTGTGATCTCCCCCTTCTTGCAGTTGATCAGGACACTAGCTGTGTCGAGGAACTCTCTTCCCAGGATCATCGGGGTGTTGACATCTTCCTTCATCTCATGTATGACAAAGTCTGCAGGAAAAATCAAGTGACCAACACGGATAAGAACATTCTCAACGATACCTTTGGGCTTGGACACAGATCGGTCCGCCATCTGAAGAGTAATCGTGGTGGCTCTCATCTCCCCAATCTCCAACTTCTTGTAGATGGACCAGAGCATTAGGTTGATGCTTGCCCCGGTGTCACAAAGCACGTTTTGAAACTCCTTTCCTCCGATCTCGATAGGTATCGAGAAATAGCCTGGGTCAGATCTCTTGATCGGGATCCGCTTCTACAATAGGAGACTGCATTCCTCATGTATCTTCACTGTTTCATTCTCCAGGAACTGCTTCTTCTCACTCATCAATCTTCTGAGGAACTTCATGTATCCCGGTATCTCCCTGAGAGCTTCAATAAGAGGAATGTTAATATTCACTTTTTTTAAATTTTCAACAAAGTTAGTGAATTTAGAATCTCCCTTTTCTTTGCGAATCTCTGTGGGAAAGGCATTGGGGCAACCGGATCAGCTTTTCTTCCTTCATTTTCCTTCTCTTTCTTGCCCAAGTTAGGGCTCTGTTTCGATCGAGATGCGGCTGTCTCGGTCGGGCTGCCTGTTGACTTCTGTGTCGACCGCGATAGGCTCATCTCGGTCGACATGGATCCTGCTGTATCGACCGTGCTGCTCTCCATTTTGGCCGGGCTGCAACCCTCCGCGTCGACTGGGATGAAATCCATCTCGGTCAAAACAGTGAGGTCCTGCGCGGGATTTTCCCCCTCAGTTTCTCCTTCTTCTCCTTCTACGTGGCTCGGACCTTCATACTTCCTTCCAGATCGCAGCAAAATTGCATTTACGGACTTCCCCTTCGCTGGATTTGTCTCTGTTGTGCTCGGAAGTTGCCCCGATTTGTGCTGGGTACCCAAGATAGTGGCTATCTGACTCAGTTGGGTGTCCATCATCTCCAGATGCTTTGTCATTAATTGCATGTGATTGGCCATCCCTTTGACTTCATTCTCCATCTTGCCAAATCGGTTGTTCGAGCTCTTGATGAATTTCTCCAATGTCTCTTCCAACACGGACTTCTTTCTCTCCACGATTTCTCCTCCTGTACCTACATCAAAACCAGGTGGAGGGTGTTCTGCAGCAGGGGGGTTAGAATAAGAAAAACCTGGGTGAGATCGCCCATGGTTATAGTGATACCCCTGATTACCTCGGTAGTTATTGTGATAACCACCGCCAATGTAGTTCACCTCCGAAATCGCAGCTCCAGATGAACTGCTTGCACCCTGGTTGATGTAGTCAGCCTCCACCGGAACAATCGCCATGTTTGGCTCAGTAGTAACAACAGCAACCTTAGCAGTTCCTAGCTTCTCAATCTCTTCCCGGAGCTTTTTCACCTCAGCAACCACATCAAACTCCGGCTTTGTCTCCACTGCTTTGATAGGCATCTGTCTCTCAGTCGGCCACTGGTGGCTGTTCAGAGCCATGTCTGCCAACAACCTCATGCTCTCTGCTCCACTCTTCTTCATAAGGATCCCGCCAGCTGATGTATCCACCATATCCTTCATGTGAGGATTCAGACTCTCATAGAAATGGCAAACCTGCATCTCGAGATCGATTTCATGTCCAGGACAAAGTCGTAGGAGTTCCTTATACCTCTTCCAGGCTTCATGCAGGGATTCATCATACAACTGCTTGAATGTAGTGATGGCAGCTTTCCTCTTTAGCAGCAGGCTCGGTGGGAAGTAGTTGGTGAGGAATTCTGCTCGAAGCTCCTCCCATGTCCCAATTTGGCTTTTGTCAAGCCCAGCATACCAAGACCTAGCCTCGTCTCTGAGGGAGAATGCGAACAACCTCATCCTGATGACGTCCTGGGGGACTCCATTTTGCTTCACCGTGTCGCACACCTTGATGAACAGATTGAGGTGGGCATATGGATCTTCGACGGCTCTCCCCCCAAACTGATTCTGCTGCACCATATGTATCAGCCCTGTGCGCAGCTCAAAGTTGTTGGCATTGATGCCAACTCTGAATCCAGCCTCTTCCTACTGTGGTAAAAATCTGTCCAAGATGGACCTCTGCGGGACCAATATCTGCCTGTTGTTCAGTTCTGCCAGTCTCGCGGCTTGCTCCGCCTGGGTGGCTTGGGCTGCAAGAAGTTTCGCCCTCAGTTGTTGCACATCATTGACAAACTGCCTCTGCTCCTCGGGATTCATATTCTGAAGCGGGGCTTCTTGGTTCTCCTCCATCTCAAAAGTTAATCTTTTTCCTTTCTTTTTGTTCTTCCTGCAGGCGGCTTTGATCTCTGGTATGAAAGCCTCGAGTGTTTTTCCCTTGTTCCACGTGTTCATGCACTTGCGCAGCAGCCAAGGCAAAAATCAGTGCACGCCGACCGACACAGAGAGTGTGTCGACCGACGTGAAAGAATCTTCTGCGTCGACCGACGCGGCACGTGTGTCGGTCGAAACAGAACTCAAAAACCAACACAAACACACGCACACGAACAGGAATTTAAATAAATAAAAAAACTCAATCCAATTAATCTTCTAACAAATTAGTAACAAGATAAAATCTGACACTTCCCCGGCAACGACGCCAATTTGATCACTGCAAATTTCGCAGATTAATGCAAACACAGTGGCAAATAAATTTATAAATACCCAAAGGTAGTCGAACCCAGAGGAAATGCAAAACGAAAATATCTCATGTACTAACTATAGTTCTCAGATTTTATTGTTTGAGTAAACAGATTTTTGGGTTTTGGTTTTAGAAAATAAAGATGACAAAACAGAAATTAAAGGGGTTTTAAAAAGCAAATTAAAGAACACAGATTCTATGGCAAATAATCAATCAGAATACATGCCAAATCAATCAACTCTACATTGGTGGGAACTCAAATTAATGTATTAAAATTCCTTTGTCGGGCAATTTTAACCTAGATTACTATCATGTGACTGTATATGCTTGGTCGGCCTCAAGAACACAATAATAATCAACCTGAATAAAAATATAAGATTTAATCCCTACAATTAATTACTCTTCCTTTTGAGACAGAAAACCAATTGTATTCAAATTCCTTTTCCTATTATTAATCTTCTCCTCTCGGTCTTTCGATTAACAATTATGAATAAAGAACCAATTTCATCTCTCGATCCATCATCAATCCTAAATTCTATCAATTAAATCAGGAATTGAAACCATGCAATTTGAGTTGATCAATCTAACATGCAAACATGATTAATTACACATAGCCCTAGAACCCGCAAGGGTTTCTAGCCACTCATGATGAGTAGAAATCCAAGAAACATATTATTAAATTGCATAATAAAAACTTACAATAAAAATAAAGGCTGAATCCTCTCCAAAGTAATTAAATCTCCAAGAGAAAACTACTTGTAAAACATAAACTAAAGGGGAGGAACTAAAACTAAAGAAAAACTTCAGGGTGCTGCCTTTGCTTCTAAAAACTCGAGCAAGAACAAGTATTTATAGAGGTAGAGGTGTATAAATTGGGATCTAGGGCCAAAAATATGATTTAGCCATAAAAATCTCGAAATTCCCTTTTCTGGGCCCGTTTCGGTCGACGTAGGGCTCATCTCGGTCGACGCAGAATTCCTTGCGTCGGTCGATGTAGTCTTCATTTCGGTCGAGACAGAGACGTTTTCCCTCTTGCGATCCTTCTGCGCAGTCTCACGGTTTTGGCCATGACTTTCACTCCCGAACTCCGATTGACCCGATTCTAGTTGCGTTGGAAAGATAACTCAAAGATCTTTCCTTCCATGTGCCCCATTAGCTCAGATTCCATCTTTGGAAGAAGTCGTGACTGTTCCATTGAACATCTGCTGCTTTCGGTACGGGTTTCCATTGGATTTGACCTAAAACCTGCAAAAATACACCATGGCAAGCATCATACCCCATAAACTTGACTCATGCTTGATTATTAACTAAAAATCAAGTAAATGAAAGAAAACAATAAGAAAACAATGTGATAAGTGAGGCAAAATACGAGCTTATCAGGGTGCAAAGCTAGTAAATTAATATAAAAAAATAAAGGAAATGTAGTCCCAAAAACTTCATCTATGAAAATGTAAAGTTTAATACATATATTTAACATCATAGTGTTAGAATTGACTGAGTCAATACTATATTTAACATCGTAGCGTTAGACTTTGCGGAGTTAATCTTATCATTTCTTATTTTTCTCATACCTTATATTTCGTGAATTCAGTTCATTCAACGATAGATATAAATTATATATAGCAACAAATAAATATGGTATATCTACTATTTCTTGCGAATAAATCTACATTCTAGATTTTAGGGATATATGTTAAAGTTGTTCCTATCTCTTTGGGTTCTGTCTGAATCATTAACATATCTTTCTTATAATCTTGGCATTTGAGATATTTGTTCAAATATCATATATGATATATCACATGAGGGTGTTGTATCTACACCTATTAAAAGGGTGTTGGGGTGGAAAAACAAAGTGAACAACCTATATTACTCATCGAGATCTTTTCAACAAGGCGTTCCAAGTTTCAACAAACCTTAAATGTGCCATCAACTCACAAAGTCATTCATGCTGAAGAAGGATCCTACCTCTGGCGAGTGGATCCAACGGTAGAGGAATTTTTACGGTTGAATCGTGTGTTCGTAAATATGACTTTTCATAGTTGTAGTCTCTGCTTCTATGTAAATTCAAGTTTCTTCAAGGGAGTGAACGTAGAAGAGGTTTGAATATTTATTATTTCAATTTTGATGTGTAAACATTGCTATCATAGTGAAATATGTTTTTAGCCGTAAGGTTATCTAGAGTTTGAAAACTCTAGACTTTTGAAAAATATTTCTTTGTGTCTATTTTACTTTTTCGCTGCATGTTGAACATTGAATGTGGCAAACTTTGTCAAAGTCAAACATTATTGTGTTACTCAGGCATATTGAATTCTGACTTGTTGAAAACTTCAACACCGCGGTGTTAATAGTAAACTTGAGCACTAAATTCTTTCAATTGGCATCAAGAGCCCACTTCTTGATGGACTAAGTTATTTGTTCCTGAGTGCAGTTTACTATGATAGGTTTTTCAAGCTCTGCTTGTCGATCACCCATTCTGAAGAGTAATGTGACCAACTACTCTTTGTGAAAGTCTCGAATGAGGATATACATCAAGTCTATAAATGGATGAGCGTGGATTGCTGATTTGAATGGATGGACACCTCCAAAAACAACTATCCAATATCCGAAGAATGCTATTGGAGTCATTATCACACTAAAACTTGGAGGACAATAGAATGTTGATGAACGACTTATCTCTAACTTTATCTCACAAGCTTTAAATGCTATACTTGTTTCTTTGGATGTTGTTTATTTCAAGATGCTTAGAAGCACAAGAAGTCTGGTTCATACTTCTAGAGAAATTTGAAGGAATTGTTAGTGTTAAGGAGACTAAGATGAGATTATTTACTACAAAGTTTGAGACTCTCATGATGCTGGAAAAAGAAACAATTTCCTCATACTATGAGAAGATGGAATCAATGGCAAACAAAGTTCATGCTATAGGTGAACCCATCGGTAATAAGAGGCTACTCAACAAAATATTAAAGTCGTTGCTAGAAAAGTTTAACATCATGATCACTAGAATTGAAGAAGCAAGAGATGTTGCAACCCTAGAGATTGTTGAACTAGTAAGTATTCTAACAAATTATGAGATAAATCTAAAGGAACATAAACAAGAATATAAGGCAAAGAGTATAGCTCTTCACGCTGGAAAAGCTGGAAGTGAGGCATCTCCAAGTACATCAAATGCAACCTCTCAAAAAGATGAATCAGATGTTGAACTTCTAGACTAAGATAAGCCAAATCTTGTTTTACTTACTAATGAATTCAATAAATTTGTCAAATCCACGAGACATGTTATAGGAGACTCAAACTATAGCAAAAGAAGTTCACCACCTATCTTTACTCCGTCAAACTTCTCAAACAACTCAACTAGCTCATCAAGGAGACGAAGTGATGGATCAGTAGATAAAGAGATATATTACTTATCAAGTAAGAGGAACATTGATGGTGTAAAATGTTATGGTTAATCTGGAATATACCACTATGCAAATGAGTGTCCAATTCTTCTAAGAAGAAGAAAGTCCAACTTCAACACAACCTTCAATGATGAATTTAAAGATGAAGAAGAAGATGATGAAAGAGAATGTATGGAGACCGATATAGAGATCACAAAGGCTGGAAAGATTGAAGAAGAAGCTACTAAAGCGATGAAGGAAAAATATGTTGATATACCAGACCAACATTATGCCGCTAGAAAATCTTACAAATTGTTATTTGCAAACTGAGAATGAATATTCTAATGTTAAAGTTATGTCTATTGCCAGGAATCAAGGGTGTCAAACTTACACGACCACACATAGCGACATTGATCAAATATGCCACTACTTGGTAGATAAAAGGTGTGAAGAACGAAACAAGGAATTGTTAAAGCTTAAAGAAGTAAACTAGTACCAAGATGATAAATTTCAAGGTTTGAAATCCTTTTGACTCATATAAATCAAGAATTGGATGTGTTGAAGATCAAGGTATGTGAAACTGATACTCCCTCCGTCCCGGCTAAATTGTCTCGGGTTGACCGGGCACAATAACCAAGGAGTGTGAGTGTAAAGTAAGTTAAGTGGAATTAATATTTTATTGTTGAGTGTGAAAAATTGTCTTTTTAAGTAATGAGACAACTGAGGTGGGATGGAAGAAAAAGGAATGTGGGACAATTGAGGTGGGATGGAGGGAGTATTATTTTTAAGATTAACAAAAGTAAGTTGAAATTAGATGAGATTATGTCTATTAAACCTTTTGATGGCAGTGGACTAGGTTATGAAAAGTTGAATTCGGTTATGTTAAAGTCTGAGAAGAACTTTATTAAATTTTCCAGACCAGAGTCTAACATCACTAAGCAACGTGTCAAAGATAGATCTAAGGGGGTTATGCTTCATTACTGCAATAGGTTTGTTCACATAAAACTTTTATGTAGATTTATAATTGCTGTTGAAAGGAAAATTAATAAAAAATGTGATAAAGAGGATAAGACATGCCTAGTTGTGTATACTTCCCTAAAGACTAATGTTGCAGGTACTTGGTACTTTAACACATGTTGTTGTAGTCATATGACATGTAACAAATTGTGTTAGAATGACTTCACTTTTATAAGTGGAGATATGGTTACTTGTGGAAAAGGTGCAAAATAAAATATCACTACCAGGTTTGATATATATGCATGCAAGGTGTATGACAAATAACAATTGTGTAATGTTTGAAAGTAGATCAAAAGATAACTATTATCAGACTAAACAACATAAGAAGATAAGACATGAAAATCTTCAAGGAATTCAGAAACTTCTCATCTATGATGCTGTAAAAGACACTCTACTACTGAAGTTCACCATAGTCAAGTTCAACATGGACAAGATCAATATTGTCAAGTTCAACATGGACGTAAAATTACTGCATATGGACTTAATAGGTCCTATAGAAGTAGAGAGTGTAGGTGGGAAAAGGTATGTGTTAGTTTATGTTGATAATTACTTTAGATTCACTTGTATAGAATTCTTGAGAGTAAAGTCTAACTTCTTTGAACTTTTCAGAAGATTATATAGAAGACTTAGAAAATTTTACCATACTGATGCAACAAGAATTCGAACTGATCCTTAGAGAGGATTTAAAAATACAGATTTCTCTAGTTTGTATGAAAGAAAGGGGATATCTCATAAGTTCTCAACACATAGAATACATTAATTGAATGATGTTCCAGAATGCGATAATAGCACACTTCACTCTAAAAACGTGTCTAAAAGATTATGGGTTAAAGATGTTAACACTTCTTGCTATAGAGTTTATTTAAGACCAGATACAAAAATGACATCCTATGAAATATTGAAAAGAAAAAAGAGAAATCTAAAATACATGCATGTGTTTGGGAATATGCTTTATATTCTGAATAATTATGATTATTCTACTAACTTTTACTCTAGGTATAACAAAGCTCTCTTTCGTAGATACTCAAGCAATAATTGGGTTTACTTTGTCTATAACTTACACACTAAATTAGTACAAGATTATGCCAATGTTGCTTTTGATGATACAGGATCCTTACTAGATAAACAAGACGTTGAAGATATATCTCATCTCTTAGAGAATGACATAGAATCAGTAACTGAGACGAGTACAGATGTTAGACAAACAACAAGTCCAACATCAACTCCAAACTCTAACACTGACAAAGAGGATAATCCAGTTACTCATAGTTCAGACTCTGACAAGAAAGAAATCTGTAACACCCAGGTGTTAAACTCAGAAATTGGAGAACCACCTCTTCGAAACAAAAGGAATCACCCTCAGTCTCATGTAATTGGAAGTGTGTTTGAAAGAGTACAAACTCTCAAGAAAGCCCTCGTCAATTACAAAGAGATGGTAAAAATGGTTTGTAAGTTTAACTTCTTCCACTCTAGTTATTATCTATCGCAAACTTAACCTAATAATGTTTCTGAAGCTTTAAAAGATGAGAATTGGATATTATCTATGCAGGAAGAGTTAAGTCAATTTGTTTCATATGATGTGTGGACTTTAGTTCCTAGGCCTAAAGGCAAAAACATAATTGAAACTAAATGGTCCTTTAAGAATATAACTGACTTTCTACTTAATCTAAAGTTTAGCAGAGCTACTGTGGATAAAACACTCTTTGTTAAACATACTGATAAAAACTTTATAGTTGCTCGATTTTATGTTCATAACTTAGTGTTTGGGGGCAATTGATGTTAGACTCATAGATGACTTTGTCACAAGAATGTCTGACATGTTCGAAATGAGTATGTAGGCGAGTTGAACTATTTAAAGTAATATGTGTGTAATCTTGTTAAGATATTTCGATTAGAATTTGCAAAACATATGAAAACACCATTTTATTCTAGTGTCAAAATTAGCAAAGATAGTAGTGGTGTTAGTGTTAAACCAACTGAATATCGTGGAATGATAGGTAGCTTGTTATATCGTACTACTAGTAGATCAAATATGCTTTAGTGTTGGTGTTTATGTTAGATATCAGTCTGACTCGAAAGAGTCTAAATAAAAGTTGTTAAAAGAATCATTTGATACATATCTGGAAACTCAAATATGATATTATGGTATGCGAAAGATATTGGTACTAACATTACAGGTTACAGTGATGTTGATTAGGTAAGAGATGTTGATCACAGTGTCAATGTGAAACAAATGCTTGAAGATTACAGTATGCCTACAGAAACTTAACACTATTTTGCAACAATGCTATTAAGATTTATAAAAGTCCAGTCCAATATCCTAGAACTAAGCACATAGATATTTGGCACCACTTTATTAGAGATTTACTGGAAAAAGATCTTATCTCACTTAAATACATTTCTACTAAAGATCAAGTTGCAGACATTTTTACAAAGGATTTTGATTTTGAGAGATTCTCTTATTTGAGAAAATATCTTGGTATGGGTAATTCTCCTTTATTCGTGTGAGTGGAATGTTGACCATTTGTAAATGGTGTGTCGATCAACTTTCAGTTGTTTTTCAGTGTTTGTTCTGCTTGCCTGATTTTTTATTATCGGTTGCGTTTTATATTCTTTCTCTTTAAGATCTGATTTTAAAAAAACATGTTATAAGACTGTAGGCACAATAGTGAGGCCTTATTGTCAATACATGTAGCATAAAATTTATGTTATAAGACGTTAGACACAAGAGTGAGGCCTTAATGTAAAAACATTAAGTATATGTTTGTCATGTACGATCATCATTTCTCATTTACTGTAGACATGATATTACTATGAACACTGTCTATGTGGAACATGTTGAATGATGAGCTAATACATGCTGAATTTTTATGTCAAGCTAAGTACTAGAGATATGATGTTATTAGGAACACTGTCTATGTGGAACATGGCAAATGACATTGTTCTTTATCAGATCGTTTATTTTATACGGATATAACACTTTGGTGTTAAAGTTTGAAAGACTTGCTATTTCTATTCATTTCTTTCTTTATGTTATAAAAAATCAAAAAATTAAAAAAAAGGTTGGTGTTGAAGGGTCCTTTGGTGTTGCAGTTTGCTTAGATGTCAGAATGTGTTAAAGTTGGTGTTGATGACAGTTTCCATTTTCTCTTGATCAAGTGGGCGTGAAAGTTTGTGGGCTAAATTTCGAAGATGTTGGATAATGACTTTTCATAAAATATTAAGCTTTTCTTTCCTATAATCATTCATAGGGAGAAGGATTTAATTTTTATGTTTGTGTGAAAAGTATAATCTTTTATCTTTTATGGTGTAGTCTAATCTTTCATTGTACATGACGAATAGAATTGAATTACAAGTGTTGTGATGGAATGCTTATAGGAATGATAAGCTTAAGGGGGAGATTGAAGATGCAAAGTTTAACACATATGTTTAACATCGTGGTGTTAGAATTGACTGAGTCAATGGTAGGTTTAATACCTATGTTTAACATCGTAGTGTTAGACTTTCCTGAGTTAATCTTATATTTTCTTATATTTCGTGAACTTAGTTCATTCTATGATAGATATAAATCTTATAAAGATATAACAACGAATAATTGATAAATCTATTGATTCTTGCGAATAAATCAACTTCCTGGATTTTAGGGATATATGTTAAAGTTGTTCCTATCTTTTAGGGATTTGTCTGAATCTTTAACATATCTTTCTTCTAATCTTGGCAGTTGAGATATTTGTGCAGATATCATATATTCGAGGAGGGTGTTGTATCTACATTCATCTACACCTATAAAAAGGGTGTTGGCTGTAAAAACAAATAGAACGACCTACATTATTCATCGAGATCTTATTCAATAAGGCGTTCCAAGTTTCAACAAACCTTTCTTGTGCCTTCAGCTCACGAAGTCATTCAAGCCGAAGAAGGATCCTACCTCCGGAGAGTGAATCCAATGGTAGAGAAGTTTTTAAAGTTGAATCGTGTGTTCATAAATACGACTTTTCATAGTTGTAGTTGTAGGAACTGAGTCTACAACAAAAAACGTGAATTGTCATTTATTATTTCAGTCATTTGGATCGTTCTTAGGGTATACAAAATAAATCAGATTGAATATACTAGGCGAACTTTATGCATGCTCCTAATATTTAATTGCATAGGATTGATTTACGAAATACCTGAACTCCAGCTTTTGAATTGTAGATCTAGATCGATAGCAATGGATTCTGGATGTGGGGATCTTGATCAATGCTATTGTGAGGATATGCTACCGAGTTGAATCAGAAGGCCAGAGAAATCTATCACTTTCCTTTCTTCATTAGTCGCCCCTCCTCTCTTTTCTCACAATTTTGTACTATCGTTCTGAATTCTGTGTTGTGTGTGAATTCAATACTGATCTGATAGAAAGAAGGGGCTTATATAGTATTAGGGTTTGGAAAACCCTAATGCGAATGGGCTCTGAGCAGTTTGTGGGCTAGACCAAGGATCAAATGCAAATAATAAAGTGGGTCCTCCTTATTAATTAATTCCATGTCCATCCAAGAACATAATTAATTAATAAAACATTAATTTGCTTTCACCAAGGAAATCAATGTTGACTCACCCCTTTATTACCACGTTATTTGGAACATGTTGCATTAAACTTGAATGATCCATATATTTAAGGTTCCAGACATTCATTAATTAATTTGACTTATGACGATCAGCCACAATCAATTAATCTCTTATTTCCTGAGTAGTACCACTCACTCATTTTCACTTATGACTGAATTAAGTAATTCAACCTGCAAGGTTTATCATAATGAACCTTGTGAGCTCCTCAGGGAATGTCCCCATCCTAAAACTGATATAATTACCTCCATGTCCAGCCTAAGCAGGCCACACACAAACCATCACTCACAAGATACAAAAATAAGAGTACATGTAAGACTCGCCACCATAGCAAGTAAAAGTGCGGTCAACTTGTGCATGCCTCTTAGCCTTCCATTAGGTTTAAGATCATAACAAGTGTCTAGAAATCTGACTCATTCATATGTAAATTAGAATGACACATCTAACTGTTGATTCCATCAATACATAAAGATGTACCGACACATCAAGTAGCTAGGATAAGCTCACTTATGAACTGATGTGTTGCAGCCTAAACCAACAGCCTATCCAGGGACTATCTCAGCCGTGATACTGTTTATACCTCGCTAGGTCAAACGATTCATATGATCCTCTGTGACCTCCTACACACCATATGATCATCCCTATAGGCGAGATAATAGGATATTATAGTTCGTATCTTGTGTTTATTATATTAGATAACAATTATGTTGATGTAACACATTTATGAAGATCAATGTATCAAACAAACACACTTAATCATAAATGTTTTTAGTATAAAATCCCAACAGTTGTCTCCACTTCTATGTAAATTCAAGTTTCTTCAAGAGAGTGAACCTAGAAGATGTTTGGATATTAATTATTTTGATTTTTTTGTATAAACATTGTTATCAAAGTGAAGTTTATTTTTAGCCGTAAGGCTCTTGCGAGATTAGAAACTCTAGACTCGTGAGAAATAATTCATTGTGTCTGTTTTACTTTTCCGTTGCGTGTTAAACTTTGAATGTATCAAACTTTGTCAAAGTCTAACATTCTATTTAACATTTCTCTGTTAGTCAGGTATATTGAATTCTGAAATGTTGAAAACTTCAACACCACTGTGTTAATAGTAAACTCGGGCACTAAATTCTTTCAATCTAAATTAATATTTTGAACAATAACTCTGATTCGCTGATGTGGGCAAGTTTTACATTACTCACCAACTGATTTGGTTACAAAATATTGATGTTGAGGTTTATTTTAAATATTTAAACCATTTTAATTTATTGATGCATCAATTGTGGACACATTAACATGTGCCGACGGTGAACATCAAATTGTTTCTAATATTTTAAAATGAAATTACTAATTAGCAATTTAGCAGGGATTAATAATCTCATTTGAAAAAAGATGTTATAATTACCTATCATGACGTCGTGGTTCGACAATCACAGGAAATTCTTACCTCTCAATCATCCTTTTCGTAGAAACAAAAGAGCATTCATTAGAAATAAAGAGGTGAACAAAGAATATGCAGGGATGAGGGGCGGTGTTGATATTTCGAAGGAAATCAAAGATTTGGGGCTTTTGAAGGTCACTGAATTGGACAGTTATGAAATTAAGAAAACAATATCAACAAATAGTGGCTTCGGTTGGAAAAAGAGAAGTATCTTTTGGGATCTTCCATATTGGAAGTTTTTATTGATAAGACATAATCTTGATGTCATGCACATAGAAAAAAATGTGTTTAATAATATTTTCAACACAATACTAAATATTCCAGGAAGAACTAAGGATACTGTCAAGTCAAGAGAAGAGTTGAACGATTACTGCAATCGGCCAAAACTGAAGCAAGATGTGAGAACCGGTCAGTGGCCAAAAGCATGTTACACACTTGACAAGGATTCGAAGAAAATTCTATTTGATTGGATCAAAGAGCTCAAATTTCCTAATGGTTATGCATCGAACATGAGCAGATGTGTCCACATGAAAAAGTTGAAGATGTTTGGAATGAAAAGTCACGACTGTCATATCATGATTCAACGAATCTTACCAATTGCTTTCCGTGAGCTTTTGCCGCCCAATGTTTGGAAAGCAATAACAGAAATAAGTCTATTCTTCAGGGATTTGACTTCTCAAAGCTTCAGGATAGATGATATGTGTCGTTTACATGAAAGCATCCCACTCATATTATGTAAGCTTGAGCGTATATTTCTGCCCAGTTTCTTCGACTCTATAGAGCATCTTCCTTTCCACTTGGCTGACGAAGCTAGAATTGCTCGACCAGTATAGTATCGATGGATGTATCCATTTGAAAGATACTTGAGAAAATTGAAGAATAATGTGAGAAACAAAGCACGCGTTGATGGCTCTATATGCAATGCTTATTTGGTGGAGGAAACGAGTTCATTTTGCTCTTATTACTTCGAGGACCATGTGCATGCTAGGCATCGGAATGTGCCTCGTAATTATGATGGTCGAGCTGAAGTAAGAGATGCAGATCCAGATTGTCTTTCCATATTTAAGGCACCAGGGCAAGCTATTGGTAAAGCAAGAGAGACATATTTGGATGATGATGAGTATAAAGCATCAATGATATATGTGTTGCTTAACAACCTCGAATTGGAACCTTACGTCGAGTGAGTTCTTTTATATTTAAGTTTCATTAACATTGCTCAACTTAATTTATGCTTCAGTTAACTATAACAATGCTATATATGTAGGATTTGAGTCTACAATAGACAACGTGAGTTGTCATTTATTTCTTTAGCCGTTTGGATCGTTCTTAGGGTATCAAAACAAATCAGATTGAATAAACCCTATGCATGCTCCTAATATTTAATTGAAAGTAATGGATCTACGGAATACCTGAAATCCTACGACTGATCTACAGATCTAGATCAGAGATAATGACAATGGAGTAGATTTGGATGTGGGATCGATCCAAGCTATCTTGTTCCAATAGATCTGATCTTCTGATCTGTTCCCTTGCTCCTCAAAAATCTGGTGAGGATACGCTACCGAGTTGAATTAGAGATATGGAGAAATCGATCAATTCCTCCCAATGATAGCCGTCACCCCTCTCTCTCTTCTCACATAGTTGTGTGTATTGTGTGTGTAGATCTGATAGAGAGGGGGCTTTTATAGTGCTAGGGTTTACAAAACCCTAACCCTAATGGGCTCTGAGCAGATTGTGAGCCAGACCAGGGACCAAATACAAATAATAAAGTGGGCCCTCTTTATTAATTAATTCCATGTCCAACCCAAAATATAATTAATTAATAAAACATTATTTTAACCTTCAGCACGGTAACAATGCTGACTCACCCCTTTATTACCACGTAATTTGGAACGGGTTGCATTAAACTTGAATGATCCACATATTTAAGGTTCCAGACATTAATTAATTAATTTGGCTTATGACAATTAGCCATAATTAATTAATCTCTTCTTTCCTGAGTAGTACCACTCACTCTTTTTCACTTATGCCCGAATTAAATAATTCAACATGCATGGTTTACCATAATGAACCTTGTGAGCTCCTCAGGGAATGTCCCCATACTAAAGCGGATATGATTCCCTACATGTCCGGTCTAAGTAAGCCACACACAAACCGCTACACCCAAAATGCAGGTATAAGAGTACATAAAAGACTCGCCACTCTAGCAAGTCAAAGTGTGGTCAACTTATGTATGCCCCTTAGCCTTTCATTAGGTTTGAGATCATAACAAGTATCTGGAGATCTGGCTCATTCACATGTCAATTAGAATGACACATCTTACTGTTGATCCCATCAATACATAAAGATGTACCGACACACCAAGTAGCTAGGATAAGCTCACTTATAAACTGATGTGTCGCAGCCTAAACCGACAGCCTATCCAGGGACTCTCTCAGTCGTGATAATGTTTATATCTCGCTAGGTCAAACGATTCATATGATCCTCTGTGATATTCTACACACCATATGATCATCCCTATAGGCGAGATAATAGGATATTATAGTTCGTATTGTATGTTTGTTATATCAGATAGCGACTATGTAGACGTAATACATTTATGAAGACCAGTGTATCAAACGAACACACTTAATCATAAATGCTTTTAGTATACAATCCCAACAATCTCCCATTTATACTCAAAGCATAATACCATTGCTTTATCAGAGTATTAAGTATGTCTATATCAGACCTAGCTTATTTACACGTTTATCAACTTGTGATCGATTCTACTTTCAGATTCAAACTATGAGCGTGACACTCATAAGTCTTCTGAAGCAGACACCGTGTAAATAAATCGGCTAGACCTTTATGTCAATCACTCCCACTTTATACACATCGCCTCTTATCACGATTTCTCGTATGATGTGGTACTACATATTCTATGTGTTTCACCACCTTGTGAGTCTTGGGTTCCCTTGAGTTTGTCATTGCACCAGCATGATCACAGTACCTTGTGATTCTATTAGACAAACTCGGAACACACACCTCTAGAGGATAATAACAGAGTTATACTGCTTCTTGCGGAGCTAATGAAGCTGTTACACACTCAGCCTTCATACTGGAATTTACAACACACTTCTGTGTTAGATTCCTATAACTCCTCCTCCAAGGCCAACACATAGTTAGAGGTCGATTTCCTTCCTTATGATCCTCCTGGATATCCGATGCCATTTAACCCACAGAGCACATTTATAAACCAATGTGTCTGTCTAGAGTAAATTCATATATGTTTACCATGCCTACAACATTACAAATATCTGACTTCATTCATCGACATATAGAAAGACAAGAATCCTTTCTTGGCATGATACGAGTCACCACAGAATCAATTTAAGCAACTTAAGATACCTAAACATCCTTTTCTTGTGATAACACGAGACTTTAATCCAAAGGACATTCCAGTATCTCATATGCCCTACTTCTGAAACTGTTTGGATAACCATCTCTTTATTTCTGAAATATCTCCACACCATTTCCGAATGTGAAAACTACATCTACATAATGTGCAAGGAAAACCACGCTTCCGCTGACACATAACTGATACATGAAACTCTCATTCTCGATATGAAATATCGAAACGTCTGTTTCATGATCTTGAAGTTCCCTTAAGTTCATACTTGAACTTCCTTGGCTTCTAGACAAGATGTTGCTCATCTTACTACACATGAACTTATCTGGTTGTTGCATATAGATGTCATCACCTTTTATTAAAGTACCCGTTTGTGAAAACACGGATGATGTCATCTATCTTCCAGATACTTAGATTCATATGTGCTGTTATGGACAGAAGAATTCGAATGGGTTTAATAGTTGCAACCAGTGAGTAGGTCTTGTTATGAAACATACCTTGCTCACAAACCTAGACTTTTGAAACATACTAGGTCACCATTCAAACATTTCTTTACTTGTATATTAATCAGAGGTCTATAGCTAAAAACTATTTAGTAACACTGGTCTTCATATACAACCATAACTTTTTACTGATTCATTTTTGAATCCATGACTTGACGTCATTAAACTGCATCGTTTGTCTTAACTACTTTGTTGTGCATTAAGGGATTAGTACAACATTGTTCGTGAACTGAGAATAAGTTCGAAGACTATTTCTCACGAACCAGTACTGTTAAGCCTGTTAAGGCAACCTCCCACTGCAACGATGCTCCTTTTATGTTGCCAATTATTGGTGCATTAATTTATGGTTTACCATCTTACACGGGCGACCGTGCAATTGTCACCATACCTACCAAGGTATGCTCAATTTGTCACGGGGTATTTCCCGATGGATTTGAATTGTCTTCTCCATATCATTGGAGAAGAATCTTTCATTTGGATTCGTGGTTTCATCCTATACAACTTGCTTGTATTTAGGATACATAAAGAAACCACCTTTTTTCGTTTACTTGGGATATCCTACAAAACATTATTAGCTTAAAACCTTTCTTCCAACCAATCAGTTTCCTGTATCAGCTCAAAAGCCGAACTACCCATCATTGCCATTTGACAAAGTCAAGATCCACCAGGGTATTAGGAACCGATTTAGAAGACACTATTTAAACACATACATTATTGATTTTTGGCGCACTTCCCAAAACAAAAAATGGCTAAGCTGGCATAGCAAATTAATTTTAAAGAACCTTATTTATTTCGTTCTTCCTACACCGTCCCTTTTCGAGAGATAACAGGTGCAGTCAACTGGGATACAATCCCTTTGCTCTGCTAGATACTATAAAACACATCACTTGAGATACACACCATTATGAAGAAATTATAATGTCTTTCCGGTCTTCTTTAACTTTTTCTCTACCTTTAGTCTTAAATGCTCTTGATTAAAGCAAGAGACTAAGACTTGTAGTGAATTAGATAAACATATCCATATCTTAAGTAATTATAGTATCATTGCCTATTAAAGGAAACTGCGGAAGTAGACTCAACATAGAGCCAACACGAAATAACTTCTAGAAATTCAATCGCCTATTAAAAGGCCTGATTATCATCTTATACCTCTAAGTAGTGCTTATAAGTACCATTCTTAGGCATACCTGGATAAGATCCATAATCCCATGAATTACTTAAAACTACTAAGAATGATGTAACCTTATCTCTAATGAGATTCTTTAATATGCCATATATCACTGTCGGTTTATGTAAACAAGTACTGAAGAGAAACATCCATTTAAAACATAATGGAAAACACTGTCATTTATCATGACATAATTACTCTATCATAAATAACTGATAATCCACAGTAACATAAATGGAAATAAGTTTTATACAAAACATCTCTTCAAAAATCTAACATTGTTTAACATAAATACAAAGTAAAAACTCCATCAGCTAGAGCAACAACTCTAGCATCTTTCTTGGAGTTGGTAATCCCGCCATCTTCAAGCCTTAAGCTTGGTCCCCTGCAAAGCATAGCAAACATGATTAGTGGCCTCAGTTACCACCACTCACTAAAGAGTAGAAAACCGATACTAAACACGTTTCAATAGCCAATGCAAAAGATGACGTACCTTGTCCCTTTGTTAACAAACTTGGACAATTTACTTTCCAGTGACCCTTCTTGCCACACTTGAATCATTTGTCTTTCTTGCTATCGTTCTTTCCTTTGTTCCTCTCTCCTTTACCATTCTTCTTCTTCATATCATCATGATGTGATTTAGAAGAACTTTTAGCAAGAGACCTGGAAAGACTTGATAATGCAAGATTCCTCCCACTACTTCATTCATTTCTCTTTTCTTTGACATCACTCTTCTGACTCGAAAGCAAATCAGAGCGACTCATATAAAAGACTAAAGAAGCTTCTGCTAATACAAGATCCTTGAGCAGACTATGAACAGTATACTCACTCTTGTCTTTCTCAACAGAAATTCTAAAGTCATCAAATGACTTCGGTAGCGTGTAGAGTATTAAGTTAATTTTGACATCATTGTCAATTTGACCACCCATTAATGTGTACTCATCGATGAGTTGGATGAGAGATTCCACATGTTCACGCACTGAACAACCCTGACCCATTTTCTGTCTTACAATGCGCTTGATAAGACTGGATCTAGCACGTCCATCGAGCCCGCCATATGCTACGTCAAGACGTCGTATAATATCACGCGCGTACCATACATCACTATAACAAAGACACAGTGCATCTGACATAGCACCCAAGTTGTATTGTCTGGCCATGCCATTTGACCACATCCACATGTGATACTGTGCACACTCCTCGTCGAAAGATGTATCGGTCGGCAGACTCGGATAGGGAGTTTGCAGAACAAACAAATGTCCAAACGAATCCAAAAGTTTGACAATGTCACTTTTCCATCCAGGAAAATTCGGACCAGTCAAGGAATTGTGTACAATTGAATTAATGAGCGATGCAATAATAGACATATCTGAAAAATAAATAAGCGAATTAAAGTAAGCACATGCTACGAACGATTGAAACAAATATGCATAGTACCTTTAGACAAAACAATGCAATTTGTTTCCTCCAATTGCCCAAGCTAATCTACCGCAAGCTGCTTCAGCAGACGTTTACGGAAAACACTCAACTAGACCAAAATAGGTCCTTTAATTTCTCTCCATTCTAGGTATCCGCCGGCAAAAGAAATTAATATTGGAGATCTTTAGACCATGTTCACCTATCCGGAGCAGGGACATCATTCATGAGTTATACTCCAGGAAACATCTAAGCCAATTATCCACAATCCTAACTCCGGATGTTAAAAGACAATTTGGCATACGTACTCGACCCATACCACATACCCTTTATATCCTTCGCTATCCCATTTAGATTAATCTTAGAGACCAGTGGAAGTTGTCTCAATGCAAGCCGCTTCAGCAGACGTTTGCTTAGAGGCTCCCACATCTCATCTTAAACTAAATGTTTTATTTAGAAACCTCATCGCATTAGAACTTGTAATTTATTTCTAACGCAAGCTGCTTCAGCAGATTTTTACGCTTCAAAATGCCTTACTTCCAATGAGAGGCCGTATTTGTGGAGGTCTAATGATTTTAGTTTGAAAAATAACCAAAATCCAGCTTAGTATTTTAATCCTAAAGGTTTCATGCGCACAAATTATTTTATGTCTCATAAATTATGTCATATCTAAAATTCCATCATAAATTAATATGATTTCGGAATTTATAGACACAATTTAAAATATAAAATAAATCACATAAAGCATGCTCAATAATTTCAAAAATTACAACATGCTTAAACAGTAAATAAATAAAGTAAGTAAGCATGCTTTTATTTACTAGTGCGTATATAATAAATCACATCATAACGAGAATAAATAAATAAACAAATAAAATTCTTGTGGCCCCTCAGATGCGATTACATAAGAAATAAATTAAATCTAACTATTACAAGATTTAATTGCAATACAGATCTTCAAACTGGGCCTTCGTTGGACTTAAAATCTGAATCGGACTGATAAAACAACAATTTGGGCTTCAAATTAGGGTTTCTGGCCCAAACAGCAGCTAAACCCTAATTTCCAGGACACTATGCCGCCTCTGGGCTGTCGAGCCCGAGCAGCCAAAACCTAGGGTTTGAGGAAACCCTAGCTGCCAACAAACCCTAGCCGCACAGCAGCTCACCCGCTGCCGCCTGCGGCCGGCCACCCAGTCCAGCCACCGTCCGACGCCGTCGTAGCCCGCCGGTGAGTCTGAAGGGTCATAGAACAGTAGCAAAACGCAGCAGAGTTGCGCTGCTTCACCACCGCCGCGCGCAGGATGCGCGCGGCCTTGCACCTCGCCACCACGACCCACGCATCCCTTCGCCACCATCCTGGCCGGAGACGAGGTGCCGCTAGAAAAAATAAACGCGGCACCCTATCGTGAGCAATGAAGCAGCGTGTGCAGAGGCTGCGCAAGGGCAACTCTGCGGCAGATTCCTAGTCGCCGCCTCCACGACGTCTGCCTTCCACCATAGCCCGCATGCCTCGCCAGACCAGGGACTGTTCGCCGTCGACTGCAGCAGCACATGGGAGATCGATTGCGGCCCAGCCACAGGCAAAAACCCTAGGTTTCTGTCTGCCGCCGCCACCCGCCGCTGCAGCCACCGCCGGCACGGCCGCTGGTGCCTCTGATTGATGGTTAATTAAATCGAGCCGAAAGCTATCGTGTTCTTTGTTCTTTCGGATCTCAATTTCTCCAATTTTTAAAGATTTGAAAAATAAAGAAAATGCAAAAAATAGATCTAGATCTATTACATGATTTTCCTATCAAATCTAACCACGAATTTTCTCGTGGTGAAAAATAAATCCTAAAATGAGAAGGCCACGAGAACAAAAACATCCACGACAATTCAAATCCATTCACAATAAATATAAACATACATATTTATTCAATCTTAATTTATTTAAGACAGAGCCTAAAATTCCAAACCTGGCTCTGATACCAATTGCAGGATTTAAGTCTACAATAGACAACGTGAGTTGTCATTTATTTCTTTAGCATTTTGGATCGTTCTTAGGGTATCAAAACAAATCAGATTGAATAAAACTTATGCATGCTCCTAATATTTAATTGCAAGTAAAGGATCTACGGAATACCTGAACTCCTACGACTGATTTACAGATCTAGATCGGAGACAATGACGAAGGAGTAGATTTGGATGTGGGATCGATCCAAGCTATCTTGTTCCAACAGATCTGATCTTTTGATCTGTTCCCTTGCTCCTCGAAAATCTGGTGATGATACGCTACCGAGTTGAATTAGAGATATGGAGGAATCGATCAATTCCTCCCAATAATAGCCGTCACTCTTCTCTCTCTTGATACGTGCATAAAATGACCAATATTTTGATGTGTGTACATGCTTGTTTGTGGCTATTTTACTCCCGTATCATATGTTTTTGTCGTATTTTGGTTGTGTTTTTGTGTTTCGTGTGTTTGATGTGTGTAGGATAGGTTTTGGGCATAAACGAGCAATTTTGGTGGAGTTTTAGAGGAAAATTGCACGTGTTTAGAGTTTGGAGAGCTCGAGCCAAAATGAAATTTTTAGCACTTGGCCGTTTTCAGCATGGCAATGGATAGAGCTTCGAGCTAGCTTTCCAATGCAACTGGAATCGGGTCAATCGGAGTTCGGGAGAGGAAGTTATGGCCAAAACCGTGAGATCGCGCAGGACTGGCCGAGCAGGTGCAGGACCGGTCGAGCGAGCGGACAGAGACTTGGCTCGGTCGAGCCAAACTTCGACCGGCCGAGCCAAGTCGGTTTTTGGGTGATTTTGGCAGTTTTTGATGGCTCGGGCGAGCCAAACTTCGACCGGGCGATCCGAGGCCCTGATTGCTTGCCTATAAAAGGGGAAGAGGCGGTTATTTGAAGGACTTTTTTCAATTTTCACATACGTTAGCTAGATTTTTCCCTAGATTCCATTTTTCCATTCCAATTCATCATAATCCTAGAACATCTAGGAGATTAGTTCATCAATACTTGGAGGAGATTGAAGATTAAAAGTGGTGGATCAAGACAACCAAATCCAAATTGGGGAAGAATCTTATTTCTACTTTCAAATTGTAATGAAGTTCA
>JAPKLW010000327.1:156351-270481 GCA_026898455.1 Plectranthus barbatus
AATTTGATTGTATCTCTACTCATCTCAACATCCTATCTTCCTAGCTTAAGAATTGTGTTTGTCTTGGTTTACCATATCAAGAAGGATTGTTCTATTAACTTGTGTTGGTTAAATTCATGTTATTCATATATTGTTAGCATAGATTTGAATTGCATGATTAGATGATTAGAAAATACTCAACGATTGAATCATGCTTAGCTATAAGACTTCACTTGAGTAGCTCGGTATTCTAGTAGGCGAATCGAGAAGAACTTGGATTGATATTTTATTCTTGAGTGTGGTTGAGAGTTTATTGTGATTGAACTTTTACCGCATCATCTCTTCTCACATAGTTGTGTGTATTGTGTGTGTGGATCTGATAGAGAGGGGGCTTTCAGAGTGCTAGGGTTTACAAAACCCTAACCCTAATGGGCTCTGAGCAGATTGCGGGCCAGACCAGAGACCAAATGCAAATAATAAAGTGGGCCTTCTTTATTAATGAATTCAATGTCCAACCCAGAACATAATTGATTAATAAAACATTATTTTAACCTTCACCATCGTAACAATGCTGACTCACCCCTTTATTACAACGTAATTTGGAACGGGTTGTATTAAACTTGAATGATCCTCCTATTTAAGGTTCTAGACATTCATTAATTAATTTGGCTTATGACAATTAGCCATAATTAATTAATCTCTTATTTCCTGAGTAGTACTACTCACTTGTTGGGAAATTATTCCTAAAATATCCCTTAGGAGTTGGTTGTAAAAGGTTTTGTTGAATCAAACCTTAGCATTTGGTCGATCATTTGCTGAATTCTAGATAAGTCTAGCATATCATGTAATGTCCTGTATAGATCATCTATTGAGTTGTAATAGTTTAGTAGAAGATCTAGCAGCAGACATCGAAGGAAAGCGTTTGCTAGAAGGCAAGCGGTATCAGAATGCTAAGGCTTTAGCATTCGCTACGGTCAGCAAACCAAAGAAAAATGCTAGCAGAACGGATGTCAAGGAATCCTCCCCGGAACCCTTTGCGTGACAAGCATTTAATAGCAGATTGCATAAGGAACATTAGCAGAACAAGAAAGTCAAAGATTGAAGAAGCAATGCTAATCTGACAGAAAGTACACAAAAAGGAACGAAGCATTCCCGAAGTAGTTCGAAAGGTACAAAAGAACGCAAAAAGGGACTGTACAAGTCATATCACTCTCGGACAAAGAGCCGTTGTGTCTAACGGATATGGAGATTCAAGATTTGAATCCCCTTCTATAAAAGGGAGATCCGAAAGTGAGAATGACTACTGCTTTTCTCACTTCAGACACTTAAGAACACTCAAACAAGAGATTCCTTTGACAAAGTGAACAAAGTAAAAGTAGTCAGTTGAGAGCCTTGTGAAAGAATATTAAAAGCTCTCAACAACCAGAAGTGTCGCTCATTGATTTACTGACACTCCATTGAAGATATTCTTGATCGTATTCAAGAGTTCTCAATCATTGGGATTCCTTTCTTTTCGGAAAGAATCTAACAGTCGAACACCTGAAAAGGTCTAGACTCAGACGGGTACTTAGCCACATTCAAGGTAAGTCAGGAAGTGACTATAAAACTTCCAAATCAGACAAGGCAGGAGTTTCGAAGGTGTGCCCTTGACCCAGCCGAACCATCATCTGAGGAGTTCAGATTAACGGAGGATAGCTGTCAAGTAGCCAGGCCAAAAGCTCACTGCCTACTTAACTGTAAAAGGCAAATCCTTGTAATCTGTATACTTACTTAGTGAATTCTTAGCATACTGGCTAAGGAGTGGACGTAGATCTCTTTGATCGAACCACTATAAAACATTGTGTTCTTTTACTGTTTCATTGCTCACATTATTTGAAGCCTAGCAATCATATTGCTAGTGTATAACTGTGAAGAAACTTAATCCATTTCTGAGCATAACTATTATTTAAAAGGTACAACATAAAGTGTAAGTGACGACTATTTATTCCGCTGCATTTCGTGTTTCTGTTTAAACACGACGACTCTGATATTTAAGGACCAACAAGTGGTATCAGAGCAGGAGGTTGAAAAACCGACTGCTTCTGAGTCGCTTAAGACCAGATCTACATTTTCCTTGCACTTTTATCTGCTTCTCTGTGTTTTGTCTATCTAGCTCAGGAAACAAGATGTTGACTCATCATGCACTTGGGAAGTACTCCAAGGAGAACTTCAAGTCTTGGAAGAAGTTGGCTCTCATAAATCTGCAAAGCATCCATCCTGAAATGGAGGACGTTCTGACTAAAGGTCCAATAAAGATTATAAAACCTAACATTTTTGCAGGTGCTCCTGCTGCTGGTGAAGAACCAAGACCACAGATGATTCGAAAGCCCTATGATGAGTACACCACGGAAGACAAAAAGAGGGCTCAGTTGGAACATGTAGCCAAGAAGCTAATTTATGATTGCTTACCAAAACTAATGGCTAACAAATCTCTTGACTTAGAAATTTCTAAAGAAATGTGGGATTATGTGTGCGAAGCATCGTGAGAAACCGATCAAATGAAAAGAAATAAACTACAAATAGCTGTTGACAAGTATGAATCATTTTCTATGATTGCAGGCGAATCCATACAGGATATGGAAGAGCGCTTCAACACAATAATCGGTGAACTCAATAATCTTGGAAAAGAGTATGAAAAAGGAGAAATGAACAACAAAATCATCTCCAAGCTATATCCAAGAGATGACTGGTTTGCAAAAGTGACGAGTTTGAGTGAAAAGATCTCAACAACATGACTACATCTGAGGTATTTGCTCAACTCAAAGCTCACGAGTTTATTATTCAGCAGTCAAAGAAGAATGAAATAGTGGTAGCACAAGCTGCATCAAATTTTGCTGGAAACTCTGAGGACTTAGCGTACTTCGCTAAGAAGGACTACAACAAATTCAAGACAAAGAAACCTTTCTACAAGCAGGAAAGATCTACTTCAGCGTCACCCGCAAAGGAAGTTATTTCCAGTGCAGGTACACAACCAATTGATCTGAAGATCAATGAGCTGGATGAACAGATGAGAAAGATGCAGAAGATGCTAAATGAATCAAAAGCTGAGAAAGAGGCGAAAGAAAGTGAACCATCATCATCTAACCGCTCAGTAGAGCGAAAAATTAGAACTTGTTTTGAATGTGGTTCTCCAGATCATTTGAAGCATGACAGCCCGAAAGTCAGCAGAGAGGAAAGAGAACGCCTGAAGCAAAGATTTGAAAGAAGCGCTGCTAAAGTAGTTACCAAGGCATTGCTGACCAGGACGGAGAGTGCTGATATTCCTGAAAATGACGAGGAGTTCTACTATTCCTCAGAAGAAGAAGATAGCGAGGAAGCATTGTTCGTACTGATGGCAAACATTGTTGAAGATCGGTTTGCTGACGCAGACAATGATACTGAACAAAACAATGAATCAGCTCTCGCTGCTGTGGAGAGTGAGGTATTATCTACAAACCCAACCAGCATTCCTATCATAGATGAATCGGAGGAATCATTTTTCGATTCTGTGGAAGATTACTTGACAAAATTGTCAATTGAGTTTTCAAAAATGTATGAGATCAAAAACGAAATCATAGGTGAAAATCTCTCACTTCAACAAAATATTCAATCCCTAACCGAGGAAGTTGAGAAACTGAGGTTAGAAAGTGAGAAATTCTTGAAACTAAAAGAAGATTTCTCTCAACTAACTGACAAATGTCAAACTCTAGAGAAAGAAAATCTTGCTTTGAAAAATTATGCACGAGAGGACTGCATTTGCATGTACGCATCCAGCAAGGCTGCTCTTGATGCCCTTGTAAGCCAACAAAGACATCATAAGGATAAGTCTGGGCTTGGATACGAATCCTCGAAAAGGATATCAAAATCCTATGATGATTCTTCTAAGAAGAATCCAATCGTGTTTGTATCTCCTAAAAATATTTCTGCTGAAAAAGGAAAAGGAGTCTTAGTTGTTGAATCATCCAGTGCCACGCCATTCGCTAAGCAAAAGAATGGACGATCACAGTGAAGGGATTCGTGAACTGAATCACGAAGTCCGTTTGCCAAGAATCGTTAATTGGAATAGCAAAAATAAATTGCCATGCCTATGAACAATCCTAGCATGCTCCTATATTATTATGCATAAGAAGGTTATGCGGAATACCTGGATTGAAGAACGATGAAGAACGCGTGTGCGGAGATGCCCTTTGATCTTTCCCACGCACCAAGATTTAATTTCCTAACAGATTGAGGAAATTAATCTTAGGAAAATAAATGAATATTTTCGAAAATAAGAGGAGAGAGAAGAAGAAGAATCCTCCTGATCTGATCTTCTGATCTGTATCCCAACTCGATCTGAAAATCTGGTGAAGATTATCTATCAGATCCTTTGCCCGGTTGAGAAGCAGAATTTCCTCCTCGTATCTCAAACTCACTCGATCACTACAGCTCCCAATGCTCTGGTTTGCGGTATGCAACTTGTGATCTTATGAGTAGTAGGTGTAGTGAGTTCTGAGGTACTGAGGCCTATTTATAGGAAATTCTTGGCTTCTATTGGGCTTGAGTTATCATGGGCCAGACCAGGGACCAGAATGCAAATAGCAAATAAGGCCTATCAATTAATTAATTCCCATATTCAACCCAGAATATAATTAATTAATTAATATTGATTCATGCCACCAGAGAATCAATACTGTCCTACCTATTTGCTACCACGTTTGAGGAACGGGTTGCATTGGACTCGGTTTATCCCCACATTTAAGGTTACAGACATTCGTTAATTAATTTAAGCTCTGACAAGCTATTTAATTAATTAACATCTTTAATTCCTGAATCAATCCACTCAAACCTTTTCACTTATGCTTGAACTTAATCAGCCTGCAGGACTTTAGCATAACGAACCTTTTGAGCTGTTCAGGGAATGTCACCATCCTATACTGGATGTGGTTACCTAGTTCAGATACCAGACAGTCATACACAAATTGATATCACCCAAGACTGCAGAAGTACAGGTTCAACTAGAACCCTCTCTACAACTCAAAGTGATATACAATATATGTATACTTCTGTATCCTCATATAGGTTTAAGATTCCATCGAGTCATAAAGATCTAGATTCTTTTAATGTCAGATAAAAGAATCAATCTCGACTTAGGTCCTCATCAATGTGTACCCCACACCAGCATACCAAGTCATCCAAGATAAGATGCTTATCCGCATATGCTGCAGCCTACACCGACAGTCTATCCTGGGACTATCTCAGCTGTGATGACTATTTATATCTCGCTAGGTCAAACGATCCATACGATCTTCCGTGATCTTCTACACACCGTATGATCTCCCTATCGACGAGATAAGAGGATAATTGTGTTTGCGACACATGTTTGTTAATTCAGACAGGAGATGAACATACAACAATTATGATTCCCAGTATATTAACCAATAAACCTTGTACATAATATACCAATCAAAATGCTTTCAGTATATAAATCAATCACACAGAATACACATAACGGATCTCCGCAGAAGGTTTGTACAGATACTGCTAGGTATTCGTCTGCTAGACCTCAGCAGAGGAATCCTAAGTTGAATATTGTGCATGAATCGACTATACCTCAGCAGAGGAACAATAGAGCGAATGCTAAGCATGTGTCGGTCAGACCTCAGCAGAATCCAAGAGCATACACTATACCGTATTCCACACGACCTAGGTATGCTGAGCGTTATGTTCCAAACGCCAGGACAGCTAGACCTACCTTTCAGCAAAGAAATCAATATTTTTACAATGCTGTAAAACCATCGTATCAGGAAAGTACGTCACATAGGAGGAACACCTATGTAGGCCCTGAGCCCAATGCATTTGTTTTCTCACGGGCAAGGAAGGCCAAGTACACCACTGCACATAGTTATAAACATGTCAAACATGCTATGCCAAAGGGTAAAGAAACGGTAAACAGTGAGTTCAAGAAGAAAATCTTGAAAGTCACTAAAATGTGGGTACCAAAGGGAACCATGGTCAATGCTAATCCTGCAGGACCCGATGCTAAACGGGTACCTAAAACTACCTGATTTAATTGCAGGAACAGGACTCAATAGCAGAAGGAACTTGCATATCCATTGAGTGGGTCCTGGATAGTGGTTGCTCCGCTCATATGACAGGGAACGAAGGATTATTCTCAGACTTGAGAAGACTGTTCAACGGTCCCAAGGTCAAGTTTGGAGACAACAGTGAAGGAGAAGTCATTGGAAGAGGATGCATTGAACAAAATGGTTTAAGGATCATAAATGTGGCACTCGTCTCCAACTTAAAGCATAATCTACTTAGCATAAGCCAATTGTGTGAAAACGGGTACATCGTATCTTTTAAAAATACTGGTTGTACCATTGCTGATGCTATTTCAGGAGAAGTAAAACTCAGAGGCATCCGCAAGGGTGGTTTATATATTGTTGATTGGCAAAGTGGTCAACAACACTCCTGTTTTCTAGGTTTAAACAAGGAAGAAACAACATGGCTATGGCACAAGAGGTTCAATCATTTGAATTTCAAAACTATTAACTACCTCGCCAAAAACAAGCTTGTTGTAGGTCTGCCCAATGAGACTTTCCGCAACGAAGGGATATGCAAATCTTGTCAACAAGGGAAACAGACCAAATCATCCTTCAAGACAAATCCTGAAAAAGAGACATCTCAAAGGATCCTAGAATTACTTCATATGGATCTCTTCGGTCCAGTCACTCCACCCATTGTAAGTAAACGCTTATATACACTTGTGGTGGTTGATGACTTTTCCAGGTACACATGGGTACGTCTCTTAAAGACCAAAGATGAGGTGAAACTCATTCTACCAGAACTGATCCTCAAGGAACAAAACAGTAAAGAAGTTACTGTAAAGAGAATTAGATCAGACAATGGAACAAAGTTTTGTAATGGAGTGCTGATGGATTTTTGTGCTGAAGCTGTAATATCACACGAAAGATCCACAGCTAGGATTCCTCAACAGAATGGTCTAGTAGAAAGGAGGAATCGGACACTGAAGGAAGCTGTTCGCTCGATGCTAGCAGATTCCAAACTTCCTGCTAAGTACTGGGGGGAAGCAGTTATGACGGCTTGTTATACACAGAATAGGAGTGCTATCACGAGTAGATTCAACACGACTCCCTACGAAGTGTACAACAGTCGTAAGGCCTCTATAACTCATCTCCGTGCATTCGGTTCTACATGTTATATTCACAATAATGGAAAGTCTAAACTTAATACTTTCTCACCTAAGTCAGATGAGGGTGTACTTCTTGGTTATGGACACCCCACTCACAAAGGTCATAGGGTATTGAACAAGACTACCGGTATTGTGGAAATAACATGCAATGTTATTTTTGATGAGTCTACCTTAGTGCGTAGAGAAAACAAGAGAAAAGAGGATAGCAATCATGAGACTAATGATGTCAATGATAAAACATTTTTGAATTCTTTCGAGAATATGCATGTTGATCCGACTAAGTCTACGAGTGACTGTAATCCGAACAAGACGCACTCAGCAGAGGACCAAAATGCTGACCAGGCCAGTGATGCTAATGATCATGCTGAGGCCACACCTACAAACACCTTAATTGAAACAGTCATTCTAGAGGCGCTTGATGATGAAGAAGAGGAGACTGCTAAGGATATTCCTTTTGGGGAAGGCACAGCCATTCACGAAGATCTTGGCAGAGGCGCTGCTGAGATTCCAGTTGCTGAAAGAGTTGCTGAAGAGACTCACGTACCAGGAAATCCCACAGCAGTTATCCCGGTTGAAGCCGATCCAGTAGCTGAGCTCCAGGAGGGTGCTATGGAGAATATTGTACAAGACGATGGTCTCACAGGGGAAGGAAATGTGGTCAGATTGCGCGCCCATCCTCTTGAAGATATCATTGGAGATGTCAGTGATCCCATAATGACGAGACAAGGCAACGCTATGCTAGCTTGCTATATCTCCAGCGAAGAACCCAAAAAGATTGAAGAAGCCCTGATGGATCCGGATGGGTGAATGCAATGCATGAAGAACTCGCAGAATTCACACGGAACAATGTGTGGGAGCTGGTAGACAAACCCGAACATCAAAGTGTTATAGGCACAAAATGGGTGTTCAAAAACAAGAAAGATGAATCTGACTCAGTTGTCAGAAATAAGGCGAGACTCGTAGCTAAAGGATACATGCAATACGAAGGAATAGATTATGACGAAACATTTGCTCCTGTAGCAAGGCTGGAGGCCATTCGCTTATTTCTTGCGTACGCTGCTCATCATGAGTTCGATGTAATGCAAATGGATGTAAAGAGTGCCTTTTTAAATGGCGAACTGAAGGAAGAAGTCTATGTCGAGCAACCTCCAGGGTTCGAGCATGGTAATCAAGTATACAGACTCAAGAAGGCTCTCTATGGATTGAAACAAGCACCGAGGGCTTGGTATGGAACCCTATCCAAATTTTTGCAACAGAATGGTTTTCAGAAAGGGAGGATTGATCAGACTCTCTTTCGCATTGAAGATGAAGGAGATATTTTGCTGGTACAAATATATGTTGATGATATTATCTTTGGATCTAGAAATCAAGGATTATGTGACAAGTTTTCAGAGCTCATGACTAGAAACTTCCAGATGAGTATGATGGGAAAGATGTCATACTTTCTCGGATTACAGGTTCAACAATCCAGAGAAGGAATTTTCATCCACCAGAAGAAGTACACTCGCGATTTAATTGCGAAATACTGTCCAGAGAAGACTAAGAGTCTGAGAATTCCGATAAGTACGACGTGCATAGCCGCACTTGAGAAAGAAGGAGACGCTGTGAATCCTACTCTTTATAGAGGAATTATAGGTTCACTTCTGTATCTCATCGCCAACAGACCTGACATATCCTACGCCGTCGGATTGTGTGCTAGATATCAGGCAAATCCTTAGAAGACACATCTAGACACTGCTAAGCGGATTGTACGCTACCTGAACTGCACAGAAGGTCTCGGAATTCGGTATCCAAGAGAAGATAGTCTTTCTCTTAGTGGATATTTGGATTCTGATTTTGGAGGATGCAAGATTGATAGGAAGAGCACCAGTGGTACGTGTCAATTTCTGGGACACAAACTCATTAGTTGGTTCAGCAAAAAGCAGCACTCTGTTGCTACCTCCACCACTGAAGCAGAGTATGTGGCGGCTGCTAGTTGTTGTTTGCAAATTCTATGGATAAGGCAACAATTGCAAGACTACGGGATTTCTCCCGAATGTGTGCCTATTTACTGCGACAATAATAGTGCCATGTGCATTACAAAGAATCATGTCCATCATTCCAGGACAAAGCACATTGATATTCGACACCACTTCATTCGAGATCATCAGGAGAAGAAGGATATCGATGTTCGGTACATATGCACCGAAGATCAGATAGCAGACATATTTACGAAGCCACTAGCCAAATCCAGATTCAAGGAACTATGTATTAAATTAGGTCTTATGGAGCTGGATGAAACTTTGGATGAATGAAATGTTACTTTCATTCTTTCTGGATTTCTTATTTTTCTTAAAAGACGCCATGCATATTATTGTTGGTGATTTCAAGAAGAGGTTGCTGAGCAGACGTGTTCACATAAATAGTAGCAGTTGTTATACGGATAGCACATCATTTTGAAAGGAAAATGCTGATTCATTAATACTTGCTACATTCCAAAACAATGAAAAGATATTACAATCTACTTGATTGATGGATAAAAGTCAAATTCAAGAAGGCGAGAAGGTCTTTCTGCTAGCTCTGGAAAGGTTTTCCCCATTAACCAGCTTAGCTGCATGCCGTAAAGCAAGGGAGCGGCTGGATATAGGCGAACGCAATCACGGACGTCTTTGAACACGAGGCCTGCCCAATCTGCCTCAACAAGTTCCGCATCCATGGCTAGCATGACCTGCCAAATTTCCTTGGTAAGGCAGAAGTCATTGGGATCTCCACCCAAGATCATGTTATTGGCAACATGAAACAGCTCACGATATGAGCATTTAAGACCAGTTGCCGCTGGAGTTGGTGTGAAACTAAACCATGGAGAGAGATGCCATTTTCTCCATGCCGTCCACTCTGACGCTGGCTTATGGATCGATAAGCCATCACTGATATAGGACCCCGGGGAAGCCCAAAGTCACAAGCAAAGGAATCTCATGACCATCGTATCAGTCTTCCTCGGAAGGCTCCATAGATTGCATCCTTTTCAGTCTTCCAATCCTTGAGGAACTCACGGAGGAGATCCTCATGAAAATGCTTGAGAGCATTTGTCACACAAATTGCTTGAGCCCTGCCCCATTGATCTTAGCCATGACCTTGTCTGCTACGGAAGGTCAATCCTGATAATAGAGACGAAGGGCCACTTCGTCAAGTATTTGGTTTCGGAGATATCAAGAATATTGCTAGGAGATCTCATGATTTCAAAGGATTTTCTTGAAGAAAGAGGAAGTTGTGGTGATATTCATAAGTATCCCAAGGAGTCTCTTTTATAGATGAGAAAATCTTCTCACAATTATGATTTCGTGAGAAACTTTAAAGGACGTGATGATTCACCTTCTGAAATCTGAATAGTCACAAGAAGAGAGAACAACGTGATGTCGTAGGAAATCTAATCAAATCAATACTGACGATTGGCAGTCAGATCGACGTTTGGCTCGAGGAGGTTATCATCATTGATTCGATACGTCGATACAATTTAAAAAAAAACTATCATCTCTTTGCCACATCATACACAAGGAAAATAAAAAATATTTGAAGGGGGAGAGAGAATAGAATCAACAACAACATATTTTCTATTCTAAGGAGAACGAGGTTTGAACGGGAAGAAGTCCATGTCCAGAAGGTTCGATCGTCCTTCTGCTATCCGAGGAAAGCTTTGCTCCAGCAGCCAATTGAGTTGCATTCCATCCAGCAAAGGCACAGAAGGGTAAAATTGGACACAGTCCCGAACACTGTCGAAGATGTATTTTGCCCAATCGACTTCGACTTCATCATCAATGGCCATCATGGTCTGCCATGTGTCTTTTGAGAAGGAATGATCATCAAGATCTTCTCCCAACAACATATTGTGGACAACGCGGAAGATCACCCAGTAAGGAGTCTGTAGATCGTATGCTGAAACAGAAAGGGAAAATTCTGACAAAGGCGATCTTCTCCATTTCCGCCACGATGACCATTCTGGGGCTACTTCCGTCAAACGATAGTTCAACACTGACCCAGGACCTCTGGGAAGGCCGAATTGTCGAGAAAAGAAGACTGGTGACCAACAGACTAGCTTGCCACGGAAGGAACCATAAATGATTCCTTCCTCCTCAGAGCAGCTCTCAATAAATTCTCGGAGAATGTCACCATGGAATAACCGTGGGGTGGCCGTGACAAATTGAGTCAATCCACTTCGGTTGAGTTTTTACATAACAGTCTCCGCCACGATGCAGTCATTATCATACAGAGAATACAAGCCAGACTCATGGAGAATCTGGTTACGACGCACTTCCAGGATTGACCTGGCGAATACATTTTTTTTGATAATTTTGGAGAGAAGCAATGACGAAGAATTCAGTCAATGGCACTTATGTTGATAGGTTTCTCACAAGAAGGGTATTTATAAAGGGGATAATAAAAATTGATTGAAGTCGTAATTGGTATTCTGCTATGTGTTTAATACACATAAACAGCTGCAACGTTTTGTCAAATGCCACGTCAGGGCACTCAAGTGTCTCTTGGAAAAACAACCGACGGATGAAAGGACGTACGCATTCAAGGCCGTCGATTCATCTGACAGAAGTCCCCCAACTGTTAGATCTCGCATCTAGAATTTGTAAAGTTTGCTAGACTTTTGAGCGTTTGGGTATTTACTGAGCAGTCAGCAAATGGTTTGGATTTGCTAAGTTAACCTATCTGCTAGGAAGTTTGCAACATTGTAAACGGAAGTTTACTCAGCAAACTAACGAAGTTGCATTCTTGCTATATACCATTAATGCTCAGGAACGTGGATGATGTTGCATATTTTGTCAAGAGGATGAGAAATGAAAATTTCGTCATTTCAATATATATTTGATCATCTACAAAAATTATTTACACGATGAGAAAGGATTACAGATAAGGTGGCAAAGGCCTAAGAGGATAAAAATCTATCCCCCGAAGGCTCGAGGGAACGAGAGTGAGATCCTGGAATCTCTGCTTTAGCAGCCAACTTAATGGCATTCCGTAGGGAAGATGAAGATGTGGGCAGTTCTGGACACTTTGCTGCACTCTTTGAAAGACGAAGGCCGCCCAGTCGACCTCTGCACGATCATCGATCGCCATCATGGTTTTCCAAATCTCGCGAGAGAAAATCATATCATCAGGATTTTCTCCAACGATCATACCGCTAACAATTTCAAAGAGAACCTTGTATTGAGTTTGCAAGCGATATGCTGAGGGAGTTGGAGAGAAGTCAAACTCAGGAGAAGCTCTCCACCTCATCCACGACGCCCATTCAGGGGCTATATCATCGCTACGATAATTTATAACACAAATAGGACCTCTCGGCAGGCCAAACTCTGAAGCGAAGGTGTCAGCAGTCCACCTCACTAATTGGTTTCTGAAGACACTAACAATGGAGTCTCCAATAGACTCACTAGATCGGATGAAGCACCGAAGATGCTCTCTCTTGAATATATGAGGAGTTAGAGACACAAATCTGCCTAAACCGCTGGCATGAAGACGTGTCATCGTCATTTAAGCTACTTGGTATTCTTCTTCATATTCTTCGTATAAACCAGAATCACACAGGATTCTTTGTCTGGGAACAAAGAGTGCATGGGCTGGTTCCATATTTGTTTCTGGAGAAAAAGCTTTTTTTCTGAGAAAATGAAAAGAGAAGGCAAAGTTCGCAAGAAGGCATATCAAATATATATCAAGATCATGCTATTTATAGAGATAATTATATATACTGTTCATCTTGGAATTCGAACGGTTGCTCAGTTGAAGATCTCATCCAGACGCGGGAGATTGCATCGTGTAAAGAGGTGCATTTAATGTGCACAGACGGCGGCGACGAATGAGGTCTTAACACTTCGCCAACACTCAAGTTCTGGAGAACGTGCGTACTCGCACGATTTGACTACTTTCCCCAACCATTGATTGCAATTGAAAAGATGCAATCTTCACCATTGATTTCATCTCGTGTTCTGAAATCTCCTATACACTAGATTGATTTCAAATCTCTATCATTTTCTTTGAAACCCTTCGCCTCTCTTCTTCTCAACACTCTCTCCAGAAATTCCAAAATCTCTGAAATCTCAACAATGGCGTCAAATCCCAACTCTCCAAATACTCTAAACACAGAACCAAATCACCCTGAATCACCTCAAGCCATTAACCCAGAAGATTTCAGTTCGTCATCCCCACTGCAACCACCCACCTTCATTTATCCACAAATTGCCGGTACTCCACTGCATGCCCGACATGCACCTGATTTCACTGACATAGAGAAGAAATAGGATATCGATGAATCCATCCCGTATAGTAAACTTGTCTTTTTGGCCCGGAAGAAGAAATTATCAGGCCATACAAGGGAGCAAAGGCGTCTGGCGCAAATCATGAAGGATAGAATCCTATATATGCCTCTCGCCACCAAACATATTCCAAAATAGATCTTGGATCTACTTGACTCCGAGTTATTGGTAAAATACCTCTCCGCTGAACCTATTCAATTTCACCCTCATATGGATTCAGAATTTTATGCTAGGGCTGTTATGAGCGATGATAAAAAATCCTTCAAAACTAGCATATATGGAAATATTGTGGAAGTCAGTGCTGACTTACTGTCTAGAATGTTTGGTCTTCGAAATTATGGACCCAAGATATCTCAATACAAGATGAATGACCTTGCCAAAATGGAGAGACGGTGGAATCTTTGGAAGAAACCAGGGGAATTGAAAGCAAAGAAAGGACAGGCGATTGCCTTCAAGGTTGCTACACCAATCAATACTCTGTCTGATGAGTACAAACTTCTAGCGGAGATAGTAATAAAAATGCTTCAATGTGATGCTGGTTCGTACTCCGAACTATCTGCCAATAAGTACTCTGTTATGATGGCACTAGTCGATAACATTAAGGGTAATTGGGCGGAATTCTTTTTTGAGCGATGGGCTGAACATGCTCGGAAGAATGACCACATGGCAGTATACAGAACGTTCTCGTCGAACGTGAATTTTGGGCTGAAGATTAGTAAATACTTAGAGATGTTATTCACCAATACGAGAGTTGATCGTGGTGAAAGTCTACTTCCTATAGACTACATCCCTGCAACACGGAAGGAGCCCAAGCCTGTGAGTAGTCGACACCCTCGAAAGTTGACAGGGAAGTCTAATGTGGACAAAGACAAACCCACATCTCCTGAAGAACCTGATGCTTCTACATTAGCTCCTCAAATCTTGCAGTCTGCCTTTCCCATGTCTGCTGAAGAGATTGCTCTTTTAATGACAAACGCTGAGACAGACCACTGCTTCAAAAATCTCGAGGAGATTGAGAAATTTGGAAACTTACCTGTTGATCAAATCAATGAGATAATGTCTGCAAAGGAAGCCGAGCAGCTTCCACCTACGATTGGGGTTATGGCTATACTAATTCCGACAAAGAAGAAAACCAAAGTCACCTCCCCTGGACCGAAAGAAAAGAAGAAGACCAGGAGGAAGTTGGAGCTACTCTCTGATAAGGAAGAATTAGCAAAGGCTGAAGAAGAAAAGACGAATGATGAAGCCACTGCTAAAGAAGCTGGTAACATTGTGGCAGAGAAGGTGTCTGCTCAAGACACAACAGAGGACCCTGCTGAAAGTGATCCGGAATACATTCCCAGATCTTCCAGAACCAAAGAAGAGCGTCCCCAGGGAGGAAGAAAAACTAAGACACAGCGCTTGGCTGAACTTAAAGAGCGTGAGAAGAAAGAATACATGAAATTCATTACTGAAATGACGTTCGAAGGAAGAGACAGGAATTACGAACGAGTCAAGTCAGCCGCTGAAGAATTTAAGGCTCAGAAGAAAGCCACTCAACAGGCACTAATGGAAGAACAAGCTGCCAAGAAAGGGAAAGGCATCGTAGATGGAAGGATCTCTGTTACCATTCCCCCAATCAGCAATGAAGGAGCAATCATATCCTCACGAGAAGCCATGTCAGATGAAGAACTTGATAAGGCTATTCATGAAGGCAGATTCAACGAAGTAAGGTCGATTGTGGACTTAAACAGCAGTTCTGATGAAGAACATCATGCAACATTCAAACGACTTCCAGGGAACCCAGATGTAGGTCCTTCTGGATATGAGGAAGAGGGAAGTCATGCTACAGAAGGTTCTACTGAGCAGGTTGAATACATGGAGGGTGGCTCATCAGCTGAACATGAGATTTACCAATCACAGCTTGCTGAGAATGACACAGGATCTCTACAGATTACTGTCAAGGAATCAACTGCTAAATGTGAAGGTGTGATTCCTGATGAAATATCTCACACAGAAGACAAAGAGTCCACAGGCATATATGATGCTAAATCTCTGACGTTGATCTCATCAAAAGACATGGATCCACTTCAATTTGCACTCATAAGAAGCAAAGCAAATCCTGATTTTGATTCGATGGGTCAAGAAATTGATGAATTTGTATCCTTGATGATAGAGGAGGAAATAAAAGGAGTTTTTACTGGAGTATTGCAAGAAGATACTCCTGAAGGAAAGATATTGGGAGAAGAGTTCAGATGATGGAAGAAGTATGACTACGTCTCTCACGAACTTGGTATGGAAGAAAGAGAGATAATCATGACTTGGAAAGGATTAAAATTTTGGAAGCAGGAGGAACTGTGGGCAAATGAATGGATGGATCAATCTCCTTGTACTAAGCAATATTCTGATAAGGCTGTCAGCGAGAGACTTCAATTAATTGAAGCTCATAGGAGAACGCCCTCTCCTCATTATTTGCCATAATCAACTTTTGCTCCCGAAGATGTAACTATTGGACACATACAACTCTCTAAACGTCAAGCCGAAGGTGCTGCTGAATACAAGAAATACCAAGCCAAACTCCCGATGCTCAAAGAATTACGGCATCAAGTCCGGTTGGCTGAGGCAATAGCGTACAAATATCAAACGTTAGAGATTGTCGCTTATCAGGACAGAGAGGAAGAATTGCAAGTCTACATGTTAGCATTCTCTATAGCAGAAGCGAAAAAACTCGAGGAAGCTGAGAACGCTGCTGCTGAAGCAGAGTTTTAAAGCGGCATCGAGGAGGACATACATTTGTTAGTCACCTCTGATCAAAGAGCAATTGCTAACACAGAAAGGACAGAAGTAGTCATGGAGGAAATTTCCACTTCAACTGCTAGGAGTCAAGCAGTCATCATACCGAGCACTTCATCCTTCCTCGCCACTCCAATCAGCACGCTCCATCTTCCAACATACCTAGACTCCGTTGTTCAAATGGTCGTTCAAAGCGCGGTGTGTACTATATCTGAGAGAATGGTGATTGAAGCCACGAATATACGAAGGGAAATTGCGGAAGTCAAATCCAATGTCGATACCGTAACAGCCAGGGTGGACACTGTCGAATCCAACATTTCCTCTGTCAAGGATTATGTGCAAGAAATTAAGACAGACATATCAGAGCACAAACAGTGAATGGATTCCAAGGTGAACTCTTTTTCTTCCAGACTTTTGGATGTAATCAAAGAGGGGGAAGAAAGAAGGGCTGCTGAAGCCGTTGAGAGGAAGAAAGCGAAGGAAGCCAGAGCCGCTGCAAAAGAAGAACAGAGGAGAATTCTTGAAGCTGCAAAAGAAGAACAGAGGAGAATTCGTGAAGAATTCAAACGGAAAGAAGCTGAGCTCAAACAGAAGGAAATAGAAGCTAAAATCAAGATGCTCGAAGAGGAGAATGAGCGGTTGGCCAAGGATCTGGAAACAGAGGCTGTTGAACGTGCATCTGCTAAGGAGCTTTTAGACAAATTCGTGGAGCTAGCATCAAACAAATTTGATGAATTTGACAAGATGAAGAAACCTGCTCCAGACTCCTAAGTTCCTCCGTTCCTCTGGTATTATTTTTTGGTAACTCTTATTTGTCTCCGTCTAATCACTTTTCATTGTACTTGTAATTGATATATCATATGAATGAAAATTGATCAGACAGAGACAATCTCTCATTGTCAATCTCTGATTTTCACCGTGTGTCTTAGTTGAAATACACTATTTGTGTATTCAACACATTTGAAAACAATTGGATTGAAATTGAAAGTAATATGGCTGCTAATTTTATTTGGGTGCTAAGATTCCCAGCATATTACCTCTGCAGCATTTACTTATGTGTTTAATCGAGAAATATTTCCCAGCACGTGTTGAGGGGGAATTTCATTTTTTTACTTTGCTTGAACTAAGGAGGATAAACTCTGTGTTAGATTGTTAGAATAGATTAGTATTTATTTTGTAAACATAGACATTCTTCCTCTTAGCTTCAGCAAGTGATAGTAAGCTTTGATCGCACCAAAAAGGGGGAAATTATTGGGAAATTATTCCTAAAATATCCCTTAGGAGTTGGTTGTAAAAGGTTTTGTTGAATCAAACCTTAGCATTTGGTCGATCATTTGCTGAATTCTAGATAAGTCTAGCATATCATGTAATGTCCTGTATAGATCATCTATTGAGTTGTAATAGTTTAGTAGAAGATCTAGCAGCAGACATCGAAGGAAAGCGTTTGCTAGATGGCAAGCGGTATCAGAATGCTAAGGCTTTAGCATTCACTAACGGTCAGCAAACCAAAGAAAAATGCTAGCAGAACGGATGTCAAGGAATCCTCGCCGGAACCCTTTGCGTGACAAGCATTCAATAGCAGATTGCATAAGGAACATTAGCAGAACAAGAAAGTCAAAAATTGAAGAAGCAATGCTAATCTGACAGAAAGTACACAAAAAGGAACGAAGCCTTCCCGAAGTAGTTCGTAAGGTACAAAGGAACGCAAAAAGGGACTGTACAAGTCATATCACTCTCGGACAAAGAGCCGTTGTATCTAGCGGATATGGAGATTCAAGATTTGAATCTCCATCTATAAAAGGGAGATCCGAAAGTGAGAATGACTACTGCTTTTCTCACTTCAGACACTTACGAACACTCAAACAAGAGATTCCTTTGACAAAGTGAACAAAGTAAAAGTAGTCAGTTGAGAGCCTTGTGAAAGAATATTAAAAGCTCTCAACAACCAGAAGTGTCGCTCATTGATTTACTGACACTCCATTGAAGATATTCTTGATCGTATTCAAGAGTTCTCAATCATTGGGATTCCTTTCTTTTCGGAAAGAATCTAACAGTCGAACACCTGAAAAGGTCTAGACTCAGACGGGTACTTAGCCACATTCAAGGAAAGTCAGGAAGTGACTATAAAACTTCCAAATCAGACAAGGCAGGAGTTTCGAAGGTGTGCCCTTGACCCAGCCGAACCATCATCTGAGGAGTTCAGATTAACGAAGGATAGCTGTCAAGTACCTACTTAACTGTAAAAGGCAAATCCTTGTAATCTGTATACTGGCTAAGGAGTGGACGTAGATCTCTTTGATCGAACCACTATAAAACATTGTGTTCTTTTACTGTTTCATTGCTCACATTATTTGAAACCTAGCAATCATATTGCTAGTGTATAACTGTGAAGAAACTTAATCCATTTTTGAGCATAACTAATATTTAAAAGGTAAAACATAAAGTGTAAGTGACGACTATTTATTCCGCTGCATTTTGTGTTTCTGTTTAAACACAATGACTCTGATATTTAAGGACCAACATCACTCTTTTTCACTTATGCCTGAATTAAATAATTCAACCTGCAAGGTTTAGCATAATGAACCTTGTGAGCTCCTCAGGGAATGTCCCTATCCTAAAGCGGATATGATTACCTACATGTCCGGTCTAAGTAAGCCACACACAAACCGCTACACCCAAGATGCAAGTATAAGAGTACATGAAAGACTTTCCACCCTAGCAAGTCAAAGTGTGGTCAACTTATGTATGCCCCTTAGCCTTTCATTAGGTTTAATATCATAACAAGTATCTAGAGATCTGGCTCATTCATATGTCAATTAGAATGGCACATCTCGCTGTTGATCCCATCAATACATAAATATGTACCGACACACCAAGTAGCTAGGATAAGCTCACTTATAAACTGATGTGTCACAGCCTAAACCGACAGCCTATCCAGGGACTGTCTCAGCCGTGATACTGTTTATATCTCGCTAGGTCAAACGATTCATATGATCCTCTGTGATCTCCTACACACCATATGATCATCCCTATAGGCGAGATAATAGGATATTATAGTTCGTATCGTATGCTTGTTATATTAGATAGCGACTATGTAGATGTAATACATTTATGAAGACCAGTGTATCAAACGAACACACTCAATCATAAATGCTTTTAGTATATAATCCCAACAATATGAAGGTTGTTTGTTGATCATATAAGTGCTGTGAATCCAAATTGTTCGCGGATAGATGTCAATGAGCATCTGGACAAGGATTTTGCCCCGTGGTTGAAAAATATGTATACTATCAAACCCCTTTTAACATTTTATATGAAATATAATTTTTTAATTTATCAATACAAAGTTTGATTTTTTTTGGTATGTTGTAGGTACAAAATGGTGCTAACAATGTTAGCAATGCTTACAGACGTGATCTTTCGAGAGGACCATTACGTAGTGCCCACAGATTTCATACATATAATGTCACTGGTTACAAATTTCATACTCCGACACACGAAGTGGGTAGATCAACAATAAATAGTGGGGTGTGTGTCAAGGGAAATTGTTATGGTGCAGATGAGAGTGACTGGTATGGACAACTAATAGACATTATAGAATTGGAATATACGGGACTACCACTCAAAAGGGTTGTTTTGTTTAAATGTGAATGGTTCGATATCTCAACATCGGGGACACAAGTTCACGCTGATTACAAATTGGTCTCCGTAAACCATAAAAGAAAATATCAAAAGTATGAACCCTTTATTTTAGCAAATCAAGCAACCCAAGTCTTCTACTGTACTTATCCAAGCAACAAACGCTCAAATCATGATTGGTGGGCTGTCTGCAAAATAAAAGCTAGAGCAAATATTATCACTCCACAAATTATTCCTCCACCTTTTCAAGAGGATGAGGCTGAGGCTTCTAGACATATATCAACAGACCTCGATCCTGACCCAGTTCATGCGACAGGTGAGCATATGAGTATCATTGATGAAGACTCAGACACAAATGAAGAATTTGAGGATCATAATAGTGAGGATGTTCATTCAGGAACTAATGAGGATTCAGACAACGAATAAGGTTTATTTGTCGTCATAAATAATTTTTTTAAAATAACTAGAATGTAAGATTTCACAAAATATGTGTAATTATATCATAGTATCTTATAATCTAACATTTCATGCTAACCTATTTTTATTCACTTTATCTTAAATCAGAAAATATGACTAGAGGAAATCTTGCATCGAGAGCCATGAATAGACTTGGGGAGACATCTAGAGCGAGGCCAGATGGGGAGGGTCAAAATGAAGGTAACAATATGCATAAATCTAATCTTTTAAATATATATATATATATATATATATATATATATATATATATTATTTTACCAATGCTTTGTATAATTTAAATACTTTGTTGCAGATCATGGCACACAGATCAAGGTGACCATTGATGTTGGTGGGATACGTCCTTCCAACCCCGTTTCAAGGGAAATTACAAAAAAAATTCGAAGATTTATGTATCCTGAAGGTTTTACTTGGTCCAAAATTCCAAATGACCACAAAATATTGTGGTTCAATGAGTTAAAGGTATATTTAATTATAAGTAAATTTTATATTAATATTAAATAATATCTCATACTAACAAATAATATTTTTCAATATGACAAAAAGATTTTTACTGGGAGGCACACATTGAAGATGATGTGTTTCACTTTATCATGGATAAGGCACCAGACATGTATAAGGATATGTGCAATCGATTAAAGCGAAGTAATCAACGACCTCCACATATTGATGAGAGTGAGTTGGCGAAATGGCAAGAGCACTGGAGAAGTGAATCCTTCCTAAAAAATTCAAGAATAGGATTTACGAATAGGAAGGCAGGGGTGGGTGAAGGAGAGCGAGTACCCCCCACTCATAAGGCTGGATCTAGATCCTTCCATGAGTGTGCTATGATGATAGCTAGTAATTAATCTTATCTTCTTTTTATTAAATTTAAAATATATTTATCCTAGACTTTTTTAATACAAAACAAAAATAGGCGGTAGAAAGGGGTATTCGGGTGCAGGACGTGCCATACTATGAAGTTTTTGATGCAACCCATCGCCGGGATGCACTAAATTTCCACAATCAGAGGGCAGCGCAAGTTGCTATAAGTATCCAAATGAATAAATATACTTAATAATTTTCTTAGGAACTTTATGGTAAGTAACTAATAATATTTAATATTGTAGGAGGAGTATCAGAGGTTGCTCGAGGCATCCCAGACAGGTAATAATACTCCGGCGTCTGTCCCCGATCAAAACAATTTATTTCAATCTACTGCTGGTGGAGTTTCGCGCAAGAGAACATTATTTGGCCTGGGAAGCATTGGAAAGAGCATTGCTTCCTCCTCTAGGATACCTCGGCCTCCACCCCCTCCGCCTCGTGTAGGATTTCTGGACACTACTGAGGATCGAGTGGCATTTCGCAGGATGCTTAGAGAAGAGCTTGCAAGCATGGGAATATTGCCGCAGCAGAATCCACAAGATGACTCCCCACCGCATTCACCCGAAGTTCGAAGGTAAGTTTATTGATTTTATTACTTCTTTCCGCTTTTTGTTTTGCATTACATGATGGTTAATGATGCATTATTTGAAATTCTGGTTGTTTACTGTTAAAGTGTTTGTGAAGCACATCTAACTACATAGAAGTATTAATATGAGATGAAGAAATGTTGTCTTTTTAGAGTAAGTGTAAAGTAACACTTTAGGTCAAATAGAAGCTGGTCTAGACCTTACACTACTACTGTTTTTTTACATAGAATGCGTTAGGTGTCATAGATTAAATAGATTCATAAATCCAGTTACCAAATCTAGTTGGACCCCATCATTACCACAATAACACTCACCAAAATAATTTACAAGCAAGCTGTGGAAAGTAGCAAACTATTTACTAATCACACCTCAATAGTATTGGAACATTAAATTAAAAAAAGATAAGATTAGGTCTAATATTAAAAAGCTGACTGCTGGAAGGTCACATCTCCCCTTTCAGGAGACTGGGATTGATTGCCAAGAAAATGCAGTTCCACGCATAAATTCCCTGCTTAAATCAACTACCCATTTAGTAGGATTACCAACTCTAAAAACGGGTACAAGTATTTCTCACTATAGGATTATACCCTTAAACGTAAACATAGTCAGCAGAAAACAAATCACGTGCATGAAGGCTAATTAGATTTGTTTGAGATAATATTTGTTTTCTTCTTAAAATAAGGCTGACATGTCCTTTTGCTCATTATGTTTTTAAAGATGTTTTGGGAACAGAAACAATGAGTGTAGTCTTTATTTGATGACAGATGATCCTTTGATACTTCTATGTTCTTTTGAATTTTATTCGTGGATATAAGCATCCATTTTTGAGTTTTCCACGGAAAATTTATTGTTTGTCCTTTTCTGCTCAGTATCCTTCGATAAGAGACATTTCAATGATGGTGTAACCTAATCATTTTACCTTCTACCTCCATTATCTCAATTAGGACCTAGTGACCGGAGAAACAAGTAATAGTAATACATTGGTCATGGAATATCATCTCTTTAAATCATACTGAGTTTTGGGAAGACAACTTCACAAACAAACCCCAAATTTATAAGCACCTCCATTTAATCAGAAACAGCTAGTTTTCCAAGAATGGAGAAACACTTTTGTTTGCACAACCATAGTCAATCGAAGAAGAAAGAATGAAAAAACATGCTGAAAAAAGTAATCTTTAAGACTACTCACATAGAAAGCAGTGACACTTTTGTTAGTTTTCACACAATTTGTTATTTCTTAATCATACATGCCATGTTCAATAATGTGACTATGTGCATCTTTTGTCGAATGTGTATAACTTTTATGCTGTTGATTTGTTGATAATCTATATTATCTGAATGGTGAGAAAGCTTGTTCCGTAACATCAAATAATGGAATTTAGGAGGAACAATTCCTGTATTTCAATGAAGGGTGAATTTTCGTAGGGATTTCTACTCTATATATTGACAGTATACTTAAAAGTGTGTGCAGTAATGACAGTATGCTTGCTTCTTTGGATTGCAGTTTTAGGATTGAGGAGGGACTTGGTTCTTTGCTTTTTTGCTGATGTAGTTTAGATGTAGTTGGTGTGCTGCCTTGTACTTGTTTGCATTGCTCCATATTATCTTGCATTCATGCTGATTCTGCTGAACCCAATCAAGATAATTCTTCATTGGGAAGAAGTCACACTATTTGTATATATCCATCAAGTAATAGTTGGAGATTGTATATATGTGAGGCTGAAACATGCTACAAGCTGAAACTTGTTGATTGATGTTTAAGGTCTCTCTTAATTCATGCTGATTCTGCTGTGTTTCATTAAAAAAAAAACCTTTGCACTACCACTTTGTTGTGCATTGTATTAACCCATTCATTTGGGGAGCCCTGCCACAACCATGTTTAGACTGACAAAAGGATAGAGTAAAGACTGACCCGAAGCAGCTGACTACTGATTCTCAATTAAGTATATTGTTGAAAACTTTAGTGCAAGTTGAAGAGGATTATGGCTAGTGGTTTTTGTATACTTTTGATTCTAGATTATCCCAACTTTTGTATTATGAAACTTTTAGATAGTTATGCACTGGATTCTGATATTCATGTAGTTTTTAAAGCCACCAATCTTGCTATGGAGCCTAATTCTAAATACATTATGATTGGAATATATATATTAAAAAAAAGTAAAATAGAAATCGCGACGGATTTACGACGAAAAATTGGTTGTTAAAAATTAGTTGCAAACACAGACGAATTAACAACTAAATTTTGGTTGCTAAATATTGTGACCAATAGTAGTCGCCAAATTTGGTTGCTAAATTGTGCACGGCCAATGCAGACGGATTTACGACTAAAAAATTGGTTGCTAACTATTGCGACTAAAATTAATCGCAAATATTGGTCGCAAAATTAGTGACTAAATGTTTTAGTTGCCAGTTAGTCGCGAAATGTTGCGACTAAAGATTCGTCGTAATTTTGTCGCAAAAGATTTTGCGACGGGATTGTGTTGGTTGCTAAATCTTTAGCAACAACTGAATTTGCGACTACTGGTTTTGGTCGCGAATCCGTCTCCAGATTGCGCTTTGCGACCAAATATGTTGATTTAGCAACCAATTTTTCCGTCGCGATTAATACATGAAAGTGCTAATTAGGAATATTTTTTGTCCAAATGATTAAATTAGTACCAGTAGCTCTAAATTTAGGTAATCTATGCACTATGAACTATTTTAATTGTTGTAGTTCTAAACTTATGAATAAAAATCATTCCTCCAACTCTATGAGAGTATTCAACATATTATTAGTGATAAAAGCCCAAACTTTCGTCATTTCTTTTAAGCTCTTTTGCAGTCATAATACGATCGGCATAAACTAGAAACAAGCCAAGATTTTTTGGAGATTATAATTCTATTCCACAGAAAGTTGCAATAATTTTTAGCTCTATCATCGTATTTGGTTTAATCATCGCTGCACAAATTTCTCCTTTTTATTTTTGTTTATAGCTCCAATTTCATTAAATGCGGTATCTGCATCAACACAAAATGATCTAGAGGCAACCACTTGTGACTACCCACAGTTAGTTGAGTTGTCAAGAAAGTTCTAGCCTTTTCTAAATTCAACTCTAAGATGTTAAAATCTGCATTGCCATGTTTCATTCTATATATATCATCCATGTTAGCACACCTCATATCTCAAACTGCTCATTATTGCTATCTCAACCATGATCAATATTCTCTATAGGTTCTTTATCATCCTCTAAATTCGAGTATTCTTCCATGTCCGACAAACTAATTGACAAAAAGTTAAAGGCAAAAATTTATGTTAGGCACGCCTAAATGGTTTAGGCAGATTTTATCCATACTCAAATGGGTTCATCCATCCCAAATAGGGTTTATTAATCCACAATTAAGGTATATTAGATGGGTTTAGGTTGGGTTAATGGATAAAACCTGCCTAAACAGTTTATGCGTGCCTAACCTGAGACCTCTAAGATAAAACATAACTGGTCCTCAACCACTCACACATTTCAGTCACCGATAAAGGCTATTCTCAAGTTAATTTTCACCGGGATAAAACAAAATAACATCCTTTACAAAAAAGATCTAATTTTTAACCCCAAATCAACTTATTCCACTCTCCATCAACCCCTGTTGCTTGATTAGGCTTTGAATTATCATAGCCAATTTCAGCTAGATACGCTAACTTTATTATTATAAAAATTTTCATTTTCATGTACCTTATGTGACATGATCCTCGCCCGAAGATTTAGATTGCTGTCTAGAATCGACGAATCGAAAACGCACGATGACACGACTCGAACAGATACGATGGGAAATCCAACGCCTATGACTCGACCCTTACAGAACCGTAAGCAAGAATGAGAACGAGGCCCTACTACTCAAAAAGCAACTCGGCTCACAACGAAGGATATAGCGAATGCACCACAAAAGGCTGCGTAATTCTGTTTGATAAGTCAAAATTTTTGAATTCTAGGGCTACTAGAATTCGTGAGCTTTCAGAATAAGTGAGGGTCCAAAACAAGGTCTATATATAGGCAGCTCAAAACCCTAATCTAATAAGGAAAATAAATCTAAAAACAAATCAAATGTATCAAGATATACAACAAGAATATTTCAATATCTTTGCAAAAGACAGAACTCTTAATTTTTGAAAATTAAATACTCCCTCTGTCCCAGCTTAATTGTCTCACTTTCTTTTTTCGTTTGTCCCAACTCAATTGTCACATTACTAAAAAAACAACTTTTTCACACTCAACAATAAAATATTAATCCCACTCAACTTATTCTACACTCACACACCTTGATTATTGTGCCCGGTCAACCCAGAACAATTAAGCCGGGATGGAAGGAGTATTAATTTTCGAAAATCAATGACAATGTTGATCCCTGAGATCAGAGTCGTCGTGATTAAGATAAAACTCTCACACGAATTGCAGCAGAATATTTAAACATTCATTTGCACTTTAAGCTATTTTCAAAGATTATTTAGCTCAAGTTTCCTTAGATTTTCTTGTAGATATACGCTAGCAACTCTGTTGCTAGGTTTCAAAATACAGTTTGACGTTAAGTAGAAAAATAATAAACAAGATAATGACACCGAGTTTATAGTGGTTCGATCAATAGATCTACGTCCACTCCTTAGCCGTATCTCTAAGAATTCACTAAGAAAGTATACAAAGTACAAGGAATCGTGTTTCCCATGTAGTAGGATAGTGAACTTTCAAGCTGGCTACTCCACAACTATCCTCCGTTACTTCGCAGTCCTTAGTCAAATCCAGCTACAGTCAAGTTAAGGGCGACACCTTCGTAAAACTTGACTTTCGCTGATAGTGATTGGAGATTTTAGAGTTATCTCCTGAACTTATCTGTTTTTGGCATGATGCCCGTCGGAGTCATATCTTGTTAGAAATAACTTTTGGATGCTTCCAAGGTCGGAAGGAATCCCAATGATTGAACCTTAAAAAGGATTCAATAAATCACTTGAGTGTCAGATCTTGAATGTAAGTGACACTCGGTGGTTGAGAGCTTTTAAGATTCTTCTTATCTCGTTAAAGCTCTCGTGACTACTTTTCACTTTGTTTGTCTGAGGAATCTCTTGAGTATGAGTTCGTGAGTAGAGAGTGAATGAAGCAGTTGTTGTCTCTCACTTGTAGACTTGACTTTTATACCTGGAGATTTAAACTTTGAATCTCCATATTCGTTAGACACAACGGTTCCTTTGTCCAAGAGTGGTTCGACTTTTTCTTTTCTTTCTGGCATCGTACAGTGCTTTTCTAACTACTCCGGGAAGGCTTTTGTCCTTTGTATGTACTTGTGTCAGAACGATAGTATTGCGGTCTTGTTGGTTGTCTCAATTTTGCTAAGCTTTTTCCGAACAGTCTGCAACCTTCCTTAGCAATCTGTGAGTTGAATATTGGATTGCTAACTTCTCAGCAATTACTCACGTTATCTCTGATTCCTTAGCAATCTGCTATGTTCTAGCAAACTCTATCTTCTTAGCAGTTTCTAGCATCATCTAGCGTTCTGTTGATTTTCTTATCTTCGACTGCTGAGAAAGACCCTTAGCAGTCTCTTCATTTGATTGCTAGTGCCTTAGCAATCTCCTTCTCCGCACTTGTTTGCTAGCTTCTTTAGCAGTCTCTTCCATTTACTAGAAAGTCTTCTAGTACTCTAATCTATTACAACTCAATATTTATCCTATACAGGACATTACAAGAGTTGCTAGACTATGCTAGAGTTCAACAATTGATCGACCATCTACTGAGGTTTGATCCAACAAAACCTTTTACATTATAATCCTAAGGGATATTTGGGAATAATTTCCCAAAAATTTCCCCCTTTTGGTACGATCAAAGCTTACTATCGATTGCTGAGACTTAGTAGAAAAATTCTGAGTTACAAGGAATGTTAGACAAACTATCTCAGAATCTTATCAACTTTAAGTCCCTAGCAAGATGATTGATTTTAGATAAAATTCCCCCTCAAAATATGCTGGGAAATACTCTCGCTCAATAAAACATAAGTAAATGCTGCAAATGAAGTATGCAACTTGGCCTAAACCTTAGCTCATAAGTAAAATATGAGCTAGAAAGAGGTAACCTTAGCTCTATGCATCAGGTGGAGGCTTCGATGCATCAGGTGGAGGCTTCGTTTTGTCAATTGAGTCCAATATTTTCATAGTCAGCGCTATGAACTTCTCCATACTTGTTTGATGGGCCGCTCTCTCCCTTGCCTCTCTTTCCATCCTCTTCTCCAGCTTGGCCTGTAGGTTTTCCAACTCATTCCTTGCTAGTTCAACCTCTTCTTCCTTCAATCTATCCTGCTCATCAATCCTTTGTTCTTCCCCATCTTTGATCGCATCAAAGTAAGAGTCGGAGAAGGATTTGTGTTCAGCAACGTCCCTTCTGATTGTCACCACATCGGTCTATAACGTAGAGACAGTTTCTTCCACGTGGGTGATTGACTCCTTAACCTGAACAACCTCTTGCTGAACATCGGTGACTGAGGACTAAACTTCAGAAACCACATCCCTAACATCAACAGTCTCCTTCGTGACTTCTTCAACCACCTTGGCTTGCTGGATGTCACGTTGGTGCAGGGTTGTGTTGATCAAGGACACAACGCAGGATTGGAGATTTACTTGCTCAGGTTCAGCAGAAATGGGGGTATCAGGGATAGCAAGTTCATGCCCTGCTACATTCTCTAGATGTGAGACAAGTCCACCATCAACTGTCATAACAACAGACTCCGAGACAACAGCTTCAAGTCCTTGAGCACTTGACTCCCCATGAGCTGCTTGATAGACTGCTTCGTTCGCAATTAAATGTTGGTCAGATTCCATGCCTTAGATTCGTTCTGCGGTAGCACGTTCAGCAGTTTCTGCCTCTAATCGTTCTTCTTCCAATTTCTATTGTGCAGCCGTGTATATGACTTCCTCATTCATTATTCGCTGTGCTCCATCCATGATTTGAGCATTCACAGCAGCGCGCTGGATTTCTTCTTGAATTAACACATCAATATCAATTGTTAGCCATTGAACAATCCAGCGATCGCCATCCTCAAGCTCTTTCTCTTCTTCGTCTTCCTTTTCAGCTTCCAACCTTAACTTCAGGCTTTCTCTCTTAATCTTCTCATATTCTGCTTGGTGTCACTTATATTCAGCAGCGGCGCGTGCTTGATGCTTTGAGAGCTCAATTCTAGCATCTGAGATCCCATCAGGACCAAAAGAGGAGGGAGGCAAAGGTGAATGAGAAACCAGTCTGTGTGCCTTGATAGCACGGAGTCGGGTGAATACATGTTCATCCGTGAATTGCTTGGCACCAGCAACTTGATCAATCCAATTGTTCGACCAGAATTCTTTTGCTCTCCAAAAGTTGGCTCCTTTGCTGGCAAACATGAGTAACTTCTCCTCGAAGGACAACTGGTACATGATGTAATCATATTTCCTCCGTCGTCTGAATTCATTGGCTAACTGCTTTCCTTCGGGTGTGTCTCATCAATCTTAGTGTAATAGACATTCGCAATGTCTCTCTCAACTTCTTGCATCACAAATTCTTCAATTTCAAAAACCATGGGGAAGAGATCGAAATTTACCTCATCCGTCAGATCAGTAGCTGCACACATTTGTGCCACTTTCCGTAACTTGAATCTTGGACCAGGAAGTTCTAGGAATGGAACTCGGTATTCTTCATTTGTTCCAGCGGTCTTCTTCCTTAAGTTTTTGGCATCATAGATATCCGTAGACTCTCCTTCAGAATCAGATTCAGATAAGCAAGAGTCAAAGAAGCCTGGATCCTGTTGAGTCTCTGCTGACTCAGCGATTGGATTCTCAGCATTCTCCGCAATATCCTGAATCACTTCCTCAAAATTGGTAGGGGGAGCGCTAATCTCAGCATCAGCAGCTTGCTTAGCATGTTGGTGAGAACTGGAGGGGCCAACACCTTCAGGACGGTGTGGCACAGTATCAGTGTCAGAGCTGGAACATGGCTCAGCAGAACGATCTCTTATAGGAATGCGTCCTTTGCTTTTAGGTGCAGAGTGATCATCGAAGGCTCCATCTTGAAGCATTTGAGAAAAGGTTTCATCAGATAGGGCTTCCTCTACAGTCACTATCTTCTCAATAACATCTGGTTGAGATGTGATCTCAACAAGAATCCCTTTCTCCTTTCCTTTAGAGACAACGGTGGCCTCCTGTGTTATCTCTGCTAACTTCTGTGCAGGTGCCTCTGATGCTGGCTGGTCAGCAGCTTTCTTGGCTTCTCTCTCAATATTGGTCTGTTTGACCTGTTCAAAGTTTCTGTCTCTAGCATCAAATCTTATCTGCTCCATTGTCTTCTGAAATTGTTTCTTCTCGATTTCCTTTTGCTCCTCAGCTCTCTTCCTTTTCATTTTTCGTATTCCTCTGAGACGCTCCTCGAGACATCTAGCAGACTGAGGTGTATTGTCCAACTTTTTTTCAGCAGCCTTCTTCTCTGCTGCAGCTTTCTCTGCTTCCTCTTTCTCCGAGACCACGACATGTTTCCTCATTGTTCTCTTTGCTTTTTTTCTCAGGAGAATTAATGTCTGATCTTTTTCTCTTCGGTATTTTGATTGCAATTGCGCCCAGAGTAAGTGAGGGTTGTTCTGCTTCCTTTGTAGCCATTATCTCATTGATTTTCTCCTCTGGCGAATTGCCCAATTTCACAATCTCATTGAGCTGCTGGAAACATTGCTCTGTTTCAGCTTTTTTGGTCAATGTAGTAACCTCTTCAGCAGACAGGGGAATGGCTGTTTCCAACACTTGGTATCCCAAACTTCGTTCATCTATCTCCTCATTAGACGTGGGTTTATCCTTATCCACATTGGATTTCCCTTTCAATTGACGAGGTCGCTTGAAATCTAGCTGCTTGGCTTCCTTTTTGTGTTACGGGAATGAAATCCGTAGGAAGAAGTTTCACACCTTGGTCAACCCTTTTGTTGGTGAAGAGCATCTCCAGATATTTGCTGATCTTCAGACCAAAATTGACATTTGAGGAGAATGTCTCATCTATTGACATATGATCGTTCTTGTGAGCATGTTCTGCCCATCGCTCGAAGAAGAATTCTGCCGAATTTCCCTTCACATTGTCTGTCAGGGCCATCATAACAGCGTACTTTTTTGCCGATAACTCAGAGTATCAACTAACATCACACTGGAACATCTTAATCACCAACTTGGCAAGAATTTTGAAATCCTCCTTCAGAGTGTTGATTGGAGTGGCTACCTTGAATGAAATAACCTGCCCTTTTCTATCCTTGAGCTCTCCTGGCTTCTTCCACAGATTCCATCGTCTCTCCATCTCCGCTATGTCATTCACCTTGTATTGGGATATCCTCTCCCCATAATTTCGAAGGCCAAATGTCCTCGCAAGAATATCAGCACTTACATCAATGATGTTGCCGTAGACAGAGGTTTTAAATGATTTCTTAGATTAATCCAATACAGCCCTAGCATAGAATTCTGACACCATATGTGGATGAAAATGTTCAGGCTCAGCAGAAAGATATTTTACCAACAGTTCGGTGTCAAGGATCTGAATGATCCATTCTGGGATGTGAGTAGAGGCAAGAGGCATGTAAAGAATTCTTTCCTTCATGATTTGGGCTAGACGCCTCTGCTCCTTGGTATGGCCGGTCTGCTCCTTCTTCCGAGCCAAAACAACTAGTTGACTGTAAGGGATGGATTCATCGATGTCTTCTTTATTCACAATTCCTGCGAATCCCGGCGCATGTCGCTCATGCAACGGTGAACCTGTAATCGGTGGAAATATGAAGGTAGGAGGTGGAAATATGGAGGTAGGAGTAGTACGTGTTTTGGGATTTTGGGTAGAAGAAGAATCGGGGTTGGTAGCCATGAATATGGACTTTGAATTTTAGAGAGGGATTTTGAGAGGGATGGGTTTGAGTGAGAGGGCTCGAGGGTTTGGAGAAATTAGGGATTTGAATTTTGAATTTTGAAAAAATATGAGACGAGGATGAAGGTTCAAATTTATACCTTCTGAAGTAAGATCCAATGGTTGAGGGAATTTCTGCAATTAGTTAAATCAATGGTTCAAATACACCACGTCTTTTCGTAAGGCCTCCCATGCTCCGAGAAAAACTCGAGTACTTTTGGCGTGGCACTTCCCTATTCAGCGCAACCATCTATGCGTATTAAATGCGACGTGTCGGGTCCCATCAATTTGAATTTTAGATTTCCCGCCTCAAATTGTGAGATTGCGGAGAGCAGACTACCATCGTAGATAGCAACGGAGACTGTGGCTTAGCATCCACAGCCTAGCAAAAGATATGCTATCTTTCCTACATGATTCATCAGCATACTCAAAGTATCTCCTGAGACTCAACAGTCAATATTGATGAGTGTCTCGAGCCTTTCGCTGACTTGACCACCTTCCGTCACTGCTGACTTGATTAGACCTTCCATGCACACTTGTCGATTCCTCTCCTCGCGATGCTTCGAATTCCGAGAGATGAAATGAATCGTTGTGATCTTCTGAAAGAGTTTACGGCCAGTCATTATGAAGGAACATAATCATTATTCTCCTTCTAAATACCACCCTTTGTGATGACCCTTATCTTCACACTTCTGCTTCTCAACTTTCTCTTTCCTTGCAATCTTTCAACCCAAAACACTTTTGTCTGCAAACATGTATTCACCACAAGGAGTAGAGATCCGAAGGAATCAGATACTCAATGAGTCAGGCTTGTACACGAAGTACAAGTCGGACTATATAGTGGCCGAGGAGGTTATGGCCGCCATCAGGTAGAGCGGGCTTGAGCAGTTCGTCTCCTCCACCCCTCGCCACTTCCAGGAGGCTCACCTCCAGGAGTTCCTTCGCACATGTGTGCAGGAGGAAGGCGCTATCTATGGAGTCTTCAAAGGCCAACTTGTCCGCTGGACACCCGCTTCCTTTTCTCGGGACTTTGGCCTTCGCCAGGGTCCTATACCAGTCTTGGACTACTGCAGGGGGGAGACGCCACCCGAATGGTTGTCATGGGAGATGTGGAGGCACTCTCCCTTGTTCGAGTTCAGCCCGACGGTCTCTGCATTCGGGCTCTAGACTCCGTACTGGGTGATGTTCCGCATCATCCATAACATGGTCATTGGCTACGACGAGGATGAATGGAATTTCTCCACTGAGGTCTGGAGGGCCATGATGGCCTTGAACGATAGGGCGGAGGTAGACTGGGCTGCCTTCGTCTTCGAAGGCGTTTGGGACTGCTTTGCGTTTTATCCGGCGGCGCCCCTCCCTTGCAGCATGCAGCTGAGCTGGCTACTGGAACAGAGTTTTCCAGATATAGCTGCAGGTCGCTCCAACCTAAGGGAAACTGACTTCTTTCCCTTCAGGCCTCGCTCCCCCTACTAACTGAAGTCATTGTAATTTTTCTTCTTTTCTTTATGTAAAAATATGTTATGATTGAAAGAATCTTTTCTTCAACCGCGGTGTGCTTTTCTTCTGCATCTCTCATGTAATCACATAATCTTTATAAACTTCAGCAAATCAATATTTCCCTCCTAGCAATAAGAACATCTTAAAATGTTAAGACTCAAGAATCACTAGCCTTCGACTTTGACCATCTGCTGAGCAGATCCATCATCTCTGCTGACCATCTAGCAAAGATTCTCAATTTCTCCTGTCATCCTAGCAGACTTCTCTTCAGCAGAGATACTCAGCAGTGAGTAAACGTAAGTTGGGATTCGTTTTCCACACTCCTTCTAGAAATCTACGAAGCCCAGAAAGAATGAGAATAGTATCTCATTCATCCACAATATCGTCTAACTCCATAAGACCTAACTTGATACATAACTCCTTGAATCTTGTCTCTGCTAGAGGTTTAGTGAAGATATCAGCAATTTGATCCTCCGTGCATATGTATTGAATATCAATATCCTTCTTCTCCTGATGATCTAGAATAAAATAATGTCGGATATCAATATATTTTGTCCTCGAGTGATGCACAGGATTCTTCGTAATGCACATAACACTATTGTTGTCGCAGAAAATTGGCACACATTCAGGAAGGATACCATAATGCTGTAGTTGCTGCTGAATCCATAAAATTTGCAAGCAACAACTAGCAGCTGCTACGTACTCTGCTTTGGTGGTCGACTTAGCTACAGAATGCTGCTTCTTGCTGAACCAACTGATCAGCTTGTGTCCAAGAAATTGACAAGTGCCACTGGTGCTTTTCTTATCAATCTTGCACCCTCCAAAATCTGAATCCGAATAACCACTCAGCTTTAGGCTATCAGATCTTGGATACCAAATCCCAAGACCTTCTGTGCACTTGAGATATCTTACAATGCGCTTAGAAGTATCCAGATGTGTCTTCTTAGGGTTGGCTTGGTATCTCGCACATAATCCAACAGCATATGAAATATCCGGTCTGCTAGCAGTGAGATATAGCAGAGAACCAATAATACCACGATAAAGGGTAGGATTCACATCATCCTCTTCTTTTTCAAGAGCTGCTATGCACGTAGTGCTGATCGGAATTCGCAGACTCTTGGTTTTCTCAAGACAATATTTTGCAATTAAATCGCGTGTGTATTTCTTTCGATGGATAAAAATTCCTTCGCTGGACTGTTGAACTTGAAGTCTAAGGAAGCATGACATCTTCCCCATCATGCAAATTTGAAAGTTACTCGTCATGAGACTGGAGAACTTATCACATAGATCTTGACTCTTTGATCCAAATATAATGTCATCTACATATATCTGAACTAGGAGAATACTTCCTTCATCTTCGATCCGAAAGAGATTTTGATCAATCCTCCCTTTCTTGAATCCATTTGAGAGCAGGAACTTGGATAGAGTTCCATACCATGCTCTTGGCGCTTGCTTCAAACCATATAAGGCTTTCCTTAGCCTGTATACTTGGTTTCCTTGTTTGAAGCCTGGTGGTTGCTCAACATAGACTTCCTCCTTGAGTTTGCCATTCAGAAACGCACTCTTTACGTGCATGTGCATAACGGAGAATTGATGGTGTGCAGTGTATGCAAGGAACAACCTTATTACTTCCAAACGAGCCACCAAAGCAAATGTTTCATCATAGTCAATGTCTTCGCATTGTCTATATCCTTTGGCTACGAGGTGCGCTTTATTTCTGACAACCATGCCTGCCTCATCGTTTTGTTTTTGAACACCCACTTAGTGTCAATAACACTTTGATGTTCTGGCCTGTCCACTAAGTCCCACACATGATTGCGAGTGAATTCACTAAGCTCCTCTTGCATAGCATTCACCCAATCTGGACATCGTAGAGCATCCTCTACCTTGGTTGGCTCCTCATGTGATATATAGCAAGCGAGCATCGCATTGCCTTGTCTTGTTAGGATAGGATCATTAATATCTCTAAGAACATTATCAGGAGAATGAGCGCGCAACCATACTGGTCTTATGGGAACTGGAACTTCAACATTTCCTTCTCCTGCTAGATCGTTGTCTGCTACAACGTTCTCTTCAGCACTGGCCTGGTGCTCAGCATCTCGATTATCAGCAATATGATCTTCAGCAACAGGGACATCAACAACCAAAATATCAGCATCTGGAGCTTCTACTACGGGATCTTCAGGAACATGAATTTCTTCAGCAAGTATCTCAGCAGCTGGAATCTCAGCAGCTCCTCTGCCAAGACCTTCAGCAGCATCTAGTCCTTCTTCAGCAATAGGAGGTGACCTTGATATCTCCTCCTCTTCGTCATCGAGCAATTCCAAGATATCTGGATTATCATTGAGATGAATAGGTGTGGCCTCAGCATGATCATTTGCATCACTGGCCCGGTCAGTAGTCTGGTCTCCTGCTGAGTGCGTCTGGTTTGGATTGTAGTCATTCATAGACTTAGTCGGATCAATACCCATATTTTTGAAAGAATTTAAGAACGATTGATCATTAACATCATTAGTCTCATGATTGCTATCCTTTTTTTCTTTTATGGCTCTGTGCACTAAAGTAGACTCATCAAAAATAACATTGCATGTTATTTCCACAATTCCGGTAGTCTTGTTTAATACTCTGTAGCCTTTGTGAGTATGGTGACCATATCCAAGGAATACACCCTCATCTGACTTAGGCGAAAAAGTATTAAGTTTGGACTTCCCGTTGTTATGGATATAACTGTCGAACCAAATGCACGAAGATCAGTTATAGAGGGCTCACGACCGTTGTACACTTCATAGGGAGTCTTGTTAAATCTGCTAGTAATAGCACTCCTATTCTGTATATAGCAAGCCGTCATAACTGCTTCACCCCAATACTTAGCAGACAGCTCGGAGTCTGCTAGCATTGATCGAATGACCTCCTTCAACGTCCGATTCCTTCTTTCTGGTAGCCCATTCTGCTGAGGAGTCCTAGCGGTGGACTTTTCATGTGCAATACCAACTTCAGCCCAGAAATCCATTAGCACTCCATTGCAAAACTTTGTTCCATTATCAAAGCGAATCCTGTTCACTGTGAATTCTTTGCTGTTTTGCTCTTTGAGGAATAACTCCGGTAGAATGAGCTTTACTTCGTCTTTGGTCTTTAATAAGCGAACCCACGTATACCTGGAAAAGTCATCAACCACCACAAGAGTATAAATCCTTTTACTTACAGTGGGTGGAGTGGCAGGGCCGAAGATATCCATATGTAGTAGCTCTAGGATCCTTTGCGAAGTGGCCTTCTCTATATTAGACTTAAATGACGCTCTGGTCAGCTTTCCTTTTTGACATGCTTTGCACACCCCTTCTTTGCGAAGAGTTTCAGCGGGCAGACCTATAACAAGCTTGTTCTTGGCAAGGTAGTGAATAGTTTTAAAATTTAAATGGTTGAACCTCTTGTGCCACAACCATGTTGTCTCTTCCTTATTCAAGGCTAAGAAGCATGAATGTTGATGACCACTCTGCCAATCAACAATGTATAGGCCACCCTTGCGGATGCCTCTGAGCTTCACTTCACCTGTAACAGTGTCAGCAATAGAACAACCAGTATTGATAAAGGATACATTGTACCCATTCTCGCATAGTTGACTTATGCTTAATAAATTGTGCTTCAGGTTGGAAACAAGTGCTACGTTGATGATTCTCAATCCATTACGCTCAATGCATCCTCTTCCAATAACTTTGCCTTTGTTGTTGTCTCCGAACTTGACTTTGGGGCCATAAAAGAATCTTTGAATATCTAAAAATAACCCCTCATTCCCGGTCATATGTGCGGAGCAGCCGCTATCAAGAATCCATTCATTTTCTATATATGACACTTTAGCACTTGGATCCTGTCCCTGCAAAATAATCAATCAAGTTCATTTAGGTACCCGTATAGCTTCGGGTCCTTCAGGATTAGCATGGATCATGATTCCTTTTGGAATCCACATTTTGGTGATCTTCAAATTTTTTTTCTTGATTTCACCCTTCACCACCTTCTCGACCTTAGGTTTAATATGTTTAACATTGCTAGATCTAGGTGATGTGGTGTGCTTAGCCGTCCTTGCCCTTTGAAATGAAAACGAGTTAGGCTCAGGCCTTACATAGGTGTTTCTCCTATGTAGAGTGTTCTGCTGATACGACGGTCTTACAACATTATAATGGACTTGCTTGCCCTTGTGAAAGGTAGGATTTGCTATCCTTGCGTTAGAAACATAACACTCAGCATTCCTTGGTATAGCTAAATATGGTTTAACACAAGCTCTCTGATTTCTCTGTTGTGGTCCAGCTGGTAAATACCTAGCATTCGTCCTTTGGATCATCTGCTGAGATCCAGTAGATACGTGCTTAGCATTCATCTTTTGATTCCTCTGCTGAGGTACGACAGAGGTATGCTTAGCAGATCCTGATTGGAGCCTCTGCTGAGATCTAGCAGACGAATGCTTAGCGACTCTGGCTGGAAACTCTGCTGAGACCTAACAGATGCATTCTGCTTATATCCATTCTTCTGCTTAGCATCCTGCTTAGCATTCGAAGATTCAACAGTAACTTTCCCTTTTTCTTTGTCAGCAACGATATTTTCAGCAGAAACAAATAAAATCGGTTTCTGCTTAGAGGAACTAGAATGAGTATTCAGAGTCTTTCTAGAAGATTCACATCCAAGGCCAGACTTATCTTTATGATGTCTTTGTTGGCTAACAATGGCATTGAGAACTGCACTGCTGGATGTATATGTACATATGCAATCCTCTCTAGGTTTACTTTTCAAAACAATATTTTCTTTCTCTAATTTTTGAAAATTTTCTGAAAGTTTAGAGAAATCTGCTTTCAGTTTTAAAAGTTCCTCACTATCTGACCTTAGTCTTTCGACTTCCTCGGTCAAGGATTGAACATTTAGTTTAAGTGAGGCATTTTCACCAACAATAGCATTTTTGATCTCATACATTTTAGAGAATTCAATTGAAAGCTTTGTCAAATAATCTTCCTCAGAATCTGGAAAAGATTCCTCCGATTCATCCATGATTACTATGCTAGGAATGCTGGTTATTTGTACCTCATTTTCGTCTGCGGCTAGAGCAGATTCTCCACTCTGCTCATTATCAGTATCAGCATTAGCAAATTGATCTTCGACAACATTTGCCATCAGAACTAGCAAAGCTTCCTCATCATCTTCTTCTGAGGAATAGTAGCATTCCTCATCGTCATCTGGAATGTCAGGTACCTCTGTCCTTGTCAGCAATGCTCTGGTTACGGGTTTGACGGCATGTTTCTCGAAATGCTGCTTCAAGCGATCTCTCTTCTCTTTGCTGACCCTTAGACACTCATGTTTAAGGTGATCTGGCGATCCACATTCAAAGCAGGTCCTGGGCTTTCGCTCTGCTGAGCGAAAAGAGGTTGATGTTTGCTTAGCTTTTTTAGCTTCCTTCTCGGCTTTGGCTTCCGTCATCAACTTATGGAGCTTCGTCATTTGTTCTTCCAGCTCACTGATCTTTAAATCAACAAGTTGGGGACCTGAGGTTGAGACAGTCTCCTTTGCTGGTGATACTGGTGTAAATCTCTCCTGATTATGTGATAAACACTCACTCTGTGCATTTTATTGATAGGTTTATGCTTAGATTATACTCCCTCCGTCCCGTTACAATTGTCGCCTTTCTTTTCGGCACGGAAATTAAGAGTTGTGAGTGTAGAATGAGTTAGTGGGATTAATATTTTATTGTTGAGTGTGAAAAAGTTGCCTTTTTTGGAAATGTGACAATTTGGTTGGGACGCCCAATTTGGTAAGTGTGACAATTCAAGTGGGACGGAGGGAGTACTTCAGATTGAGCCATTACGTGATGTTTTCAGGCGTTATTCTTATTCTTTAAGGAAATATTACGTTTGGCTTTGTTTGATGTTGTTTTGCACAGATTTCATGCGTATTTGAGTCTGAATGAGTGCCGTGGAGCCAATCGATGTTTGTTTGCATCAAGAAGAAGAAGAAGTGAGAAAAAGACTGCACCCACATATGTTTTAGTGCTTGGTTGTGTTTCGAGCCTGCAGTCCTTGAGTTCGATAATTTATTACTTGCCCTCTGCAGTGGTCTGTACACTTGCAGTTCTAGCGCGTTGCGAAACGCGCTGTCATGTTTTTGGCGCCGTTGCCGGGGACTGCAAAGATTTACAATTAACACTAATTCTGATATTACGCTAATTACTCTAGGCTTTACTTTACGCATTTTTATTTTTAATTTTGTTTATACTCTGTGCCATTCACGGGTTGTTTTCTTGTGCAGGTAGTGTATGCAAACTAGGGCAAAAGGTCCAGCTGCTGAACCTTTGGACCCAGAGATCGAGTCTACTTGCCGAAGGAACAAAGCGAGGAGAAAGTTAGCGTTTACTATGGCTGACAATCAGGGGGCACAGATAGCTGAGCTACAGAGGCAGCTAAATGAGATGAATCTGAGGCTGCAGGAGCGCCAGGCTCCAGAAGCACCACGAGTGCCTACCATTGATGAGATGTACGAGCCGATGACTGATCGGCATCGTAATGCGGATTTTGGGCTGAAGGTGGACACACCTAACTTCGAGCTGAAAACTGGTCTGATACACACTGCTCAACAGAACCAGTTTGGGGGATTGCCGTCTGAAGATCCTCACCTGCATGTCCAACAATTTCTGCTACAATGTGATACAGTCAAGCAGAATCAGGTACCAGTCGACTACATCCGGCTGCGCCTCTTCTCCTTTACATTGCGCGACAGAGCATTGTCATGGTATCTGTCACTGAATTGCCGCGAGATCTCTACGTGGGAAGAGTTGTGCAAGCTGTTCCTGATTCAGTTCTTCCCACCCAGCAAGACGATTCAGCTGCAGACCCAGATTTCCCAGTTCAGACAGTTCTCTGGGGAATCACTATATGAGGCTTGGGAACGCTTCAAGGAGCTTCTGCGCTCCTGCCCTTGCCATGGTTTTTCGGAGAAGCAGCAGATTTGTCACTTCTACAAGGGGCTGGACAGAGAGACCCAGAAGCATGTGAATGCTTCAGCTGGAGGGTCATTGACTGCAAAACCACCTCACGAAGGACTGGCATTGCTGGAAGTTATGGCGAAAAGTGAGTACAACTGGCCATCAGAGAGGAAAGAGCAGCGGATAGCAGTAGTTGAGGATAACAATGATATAGCTGCAGAAATTAAGCTGATGAGGAAGGAGGTGGCTGCTTCCACCAAACTACTGGAGACCAGGATTACTAAGCTGGAGAACAACCGCCCGCAGCAAGGTCATGAGCAGATGGAAGACGCAAATTTCGTGAATCAGAGGAACTTCCAAAACAACAGGAGCTATCCATCAGGGAATATGGCGTACCATCCCAACAACCGGAATCATCCAAATTTTTCCTACGCCAATCAGAACAATGCGCTGCAGCCACCACCTGGGTTTTCTGTAACCAATGGAGCAGTTGATGGTCCTGAAGAGCCGGGCATGAGGGAACTCCTCAAGCAATTTATTGTCGTGTCAAATGCCAAGACAACCAAGATAGAAGGAGATATTTCTGAGCTGCAGACTGCTATGGGAGAAATGGGAAAGCATATGAAGCAGATGGATACGCAGATCTCCCAGATTGCTAACACAATCAGCAATCAGCACACTCCTGGGCAGTTTCCGAGCAATACTGTGGTGAACCCAAAGGAGCATTGCAACGCCATTACTACTCGTAGTGGCAGAGGATACGAGGGCCCATCTGTGCCCACTTCTACACCTGTGCAACCTGAAGTTGCACAGCCTGCTCCCGTTCTTCTTGAAGAAGAACATGATCAAGGGAACAAGGGTACTCGCCTTGAGTACAGAACTCCTTATCCTGGTTATATCAAAATTCCGTTCCCACAGCGATTTGCCAAAAAGCCAGCTGTGCCTGTTGACACGCCTGTGCAACCTGAAGTTGCACAGCCCGACCCTGTTCTTCCTGAAGAAGAACGTACTGAAAAGGGTAAAGAGGCCTGTCCTGAAGACAGATCTAAAGCAGCTGATCCTGTCTCTGTTCCCTTTCCGCAGAGACTTGCCAAGAAGAAGAAAGATGAGAGGTACAAGAGGTTCCTTGAGCACATGAAGAAGATCCACATCAATCTACCTTTGATTGAAGTGGTACAGGAGATCCCTGGGTATTTGAAGTTTCTGAAAGACATGGTTACCCAGAAGAAGCCCCTTGGCGCATTTGAGACTGTCAACATCTTTGAGGAGTGCAGCGCCATTATTCAAAAGAAGATGCCAGTGAAGAGGGCTGACCCAGGATGCTTCTCAGTCCCTTGTACCATCGGGGGGCAGACTTTCGAGAAGGTCCTCTGCGACTCAGGGGCGAGCATAAATCTGATGCCCCTATCCATCTTCAAGAAGTTGCAGATTGGAGATATCAAACCGACCACCATCCGGCTTCAGATGGCTGACAGGTCGGTGAACTACCCTAAAGGGGTAGTCGAGGACGTATTGGTGAAGGTTGGGAACTTTGTTTTCCCAGCCGATTTCGTGGTTCTGGACATGGAAGAAGACAGAGGCATTCCGCTGATACTTGGGCGACCATTTCTGAATACTGCGGATGCCCTAATTGATGTGAAGAAAGGAGAGCTGAGCCTGAGAGTGAACGATGAGACGATCACGTTCTCCATCTGCAAGGCCATGGAGAAGAAGAACTGCGGTGGGAGATTCGAGGACTCTGACCGGATCCCAGACACTGATCTACCTGATCCATAGGTCCACCTCTACTGTGTCTAGCTACAGACAATAAATAAAGCGCTTGTTGGGAGGCAACCCAATTCTCTACTTCTTTCTAGTTATTTAAATTTATGTTAATTCCTTTTATTTTTATTTTTATTTTCATATTGTACGTTCACTTGTGGTTGTTGAGTTTGTTGGTGCAGGAACAGAGCTAGAAGTACTAAAAATTTTCAGAAGTCCATGACCAGTTCTCCGCCGCAGTGAAACATATCAGGTTTTCCCACACATCTTTGTGATCTTCTTTCCCACAAACTTATTCTCTCCTGTGTTTCGAATAAGTTTGGGGGGAGGAGGAGGTGATCGGTGGATGTGTGTTCCTTCCTTATTTTCTTTTGTAATTTAAATTGCTTCTGTTATTAGTTTAGGTTATTTGATTAGTTGATTGCTGCATTAGAGTTGATTTGGATTTTGGTTAGGATTTTTCGTATTTTTTGGTTTATTTAATTTTGCTTAGTCTATGATGGAACTTGAATAGTGGATAATAAAGAATTAATAGGGTGTTTATTTTTGCGTTATTGATCAAGTTTATGACGACAACCCTTTCTTTCTCGTGAGACTTATATTGATTGCTGTGAATGACTTGGTGATGTGTGAATTGATGAAATCGATTTTGGCCTCTTGAATAAGCTTATAGCCATGTGAGAATTTGAGCCTATTTTTTGTTTCATTGAGAGTATGTCGCTGTGCATTTGATCTCTAGAACTTGCTCTGGTTTCTTGCTCAAAATTGCGTAGGAGAGTGTCAAGGATTTAAAAATGATCTTAGGCCATCCTTTCATAAGCCACAATGAACCCAAACACTAACCTGAATGCATTACTCCTTTGTTAGCCCAGTTGAGCCTAAAAAGCCTTTTCTTTCTTAACCCGGATGATAGGAGGTGTGGATGGATTTGTAAGGGTATCCAATAATGTTAGGTGGTGAAGATAGAGTCATTTTCCAGAACTGTATGAGGGACCATTTTTATTAGTATATTATCATAAACACTGTCTTCTATACTATTTTATCATTGGTGAAACCCCTTTGAGCCTGTTACTTTTCTGTCTTGTCTATGAGTCAAGAAAAGTGTTTTAGTTCTATCTTGTCTATGGGAAAGTGCTATGTACAGGTGCAGGGTATCTTGTCTATAAGATTTAGGTGAAATAAAGGGTAGATTGGCTTCTATTGTTCATAATTAGCCTTTGAGTCCGTGGTTTTCTGATCTTGTCTATAAGTGAAAGCCTGGATCCCTTATTGTCTATGAGTTGAGGTGAAAACAAAATATAGTGGGCAATAGTTGTGATATTTATCTTGTCTATGGGACAATATCTGTAGGAGGATAAGAAATCATAATTTATGTTCAAACTGAAGATTGGTCCTAAAAATTTACTGTAGTAGCAGTCTGTATTGGTTGGTTAGATGTGTGGTATGTGATGAGGAATAGTGGAGTGAATGGAGTTATAAGGATGAATTTATTCAGTCACTTTAGCCAAATTTTCCATACCTTTCACCAATGTGCCTACATTAGAACCTGAATTAAAGACCTTTTTGATCTTTATCCTAGCATTCCCATAGTCAGTGGAGAGTTTAGAAGATGAGCAAGCTTATGGTAGAAAGAGTGTGCAGTTGACAATTTGAGAGTATACACTAACCTTTCTTACAATTTGAGCGAAATATGAGTGATACACTATCCTGTGAGAAGCGAACTTTTAGAGGCCAGGATTGAAATTGTCTGTTTGCATTTAACTGATGAATATGCAGTGATTGGTGTGGGAATCACAACCCCATTTTGTGTCTGAAACAGCTGATGATCAATTAATGCACCCTCTCGTGTTTATTTTAGTTTTGTTTTTATCCTTTTCATTGTTCGAGGACGAACAATAGTTTAAGTTTGGGGGGTTTGATAAACACTCACTCTGTGCATTTTATTGATAGGTTTATGCTTAGATTATACTTCAGATTGAGCCATTACGTGATGTTTTCAGGCGTTATTCTTATTCTTTAAGGAAATATTACATTTGGCTTTGTTTGATGTTGTTTTGCACAGATTTCATGCGTATTTGAGTTTGAATGAGTGCCGTGGAGCCAATCGATGTTTGTTTGCATCAAGAAGAAGAAGAAGTGAGAAAAAGACTGCACCCACATATGTTTTAGTGCTTGGTTGTGTTTCGAGCCTGCAGTCCTTGAGTTCGATAATTTATTACTTGCCCTCTGCAGTGGTCTGTACACTTGCAGTTCTAGCGCGTTGCGAAACGCGCTGTCATTATGGAACGGCTTTCTGGGTGACTTCCACTTGTGTCCATCCTTCTTGACAAAGTATGCCAAGTCCTCATGGTTTCCAGCATTTGATGCAGTAGGTTGTGCCATAGCAGCCTCATTTTTCTTAGATTGCTGGATTATGAACTCATGAGCTTTCAGCTGTGAAAACACTGCAGCAGTCGACATTTGACTGAGATCCTTCTCACTTAGGCTTGTCATCTTAACAAACCAATCACTCCTTGGGAAGAGTTTGGATATTATTTTATTGTTCATCTCCCCATTATCATAGGTTTTGCCCACATTCTTGAGTTCGCCCACAATCGTATTGAATCTGTCCTCCATGGATTGAATGGTTTCTCTAGGATTCATTGAAAATGACTCATACTTGTCCACAACCACTTGGAGTTTATTACGTTTCATCTGCTCAGTTTCAATTGAGCATTTGCACAGATAATCCCACATCTCTTTGGCTGTCTTGTTTTCCAGAATTTTGTCTGCCAACAAGGGGGGTAGGCAGTCATTGATTAGCTTCATGGCAACGTACTCCAGCTGACCCCTTTTCCTGTCTTCCAGCGTCCATTCCACATAGGGCTTTGGTACCATCTCCGAACGTGGTTCGCCTTCAGCGGGTGGGGCTACTAAGGTATTGACCTTCATGATTTCTATAGGACCTTTCTCCAGCACATCCCTCATCTCCGGATGGATACTTTGGAGTTGAATCATGGCCAACGTCTTCAAGGACTCGAACTTCTCCTTGTTATATTTGGGAATATCGTGATTAGTCATCTTGTTATCTTTCACCTGAGCTAGACAAACACAAAAAATAGAGTTACAGCGCAAGGAAAGCTAAGATCAAGGTCTTAAGTGACTCAGAAGCAGTCGGTTTTTCAACCTCCTGCTCTGATACCACTTGTTGGTCCCTGAGATCACAGTCGTCGTGATTAAGATAAAACTCTCACACGAATTGCAGCGGAATATTTAAACGTTCATTTGCACTTTAAATTATTTTCAAAGATTATTTAGCTCAAGTTTCCTTAGATTTTCTTGTAGATATACGCTAGCAACTCTATTGCTAGGTTTCAAAACACAGTTCAGCGTTAAGCAGGAAAACACTAAACAAGATAATGACACCGAGTTTATAGTGGTTCGATCAATAGATCTACATCCACTCCTTAGCCGTACCGCTAAGAATTCACTAAGAAAGTATATAAAGTACAAGGAATCGTCTTTCCCGTGTAGTAGGACAATGAACTTTTGAGCTAGCTACTCCACAGCTATCCTCCGTTACTTCGCAGTCCTTAGTCAGATCCAGCTACAGTCAAGTCAAGGGCGACACCTTCGTAAAACTTGACTTTCATTGATAGTGATGTGAGATTTTAGAGTTCTTTCCTGAACTTATTTGTTTTTGGCAAGATGCCCTGTCGGAGTCATATCTTGTTAGAAATGACTGTTGGATTCTTCCAAGGTCAGAAGGAATCCCAATGATTGAACCTTAAAAAGGATTCAATAAATCACTTGAGTGTCAGATCTTGAATGTAGGGGACACTTGGTGGTTGAGAGCTTTTAAGATTCTTCTTGTCTCGTTAAAGCTCTCGTGACTACTTTTCACTTTGTTTGTCTAATGAATCTCTTGAGTATGAGTTCGTGAGTAGAGAGTGAATGAAGCATAGTTGTCTCTCACTTGTGGACTTGACTTTTATACTTGGAGATTCAAACTTTGAATCTCCATATCAGTTAGACACAAAGGTTCCTTTGTCCAAGAGTGGTTCGACTTTTTCTGTTCTTTCTGGCATGGTACAGTGCTTTCAGAACTACTTCGGGAAGGCTTTTGTCCTTTGTATGTACTTGTGTCAGAACAATAGTATAGCGGTCTTGTTGGTTGTATCGCTTTTGCTAAGCTTCTTCCGAACGGTCTGCAACCTTCCTTAGCAATTTGCGAGTTGAATTTGGATTGCTGACTTCTCAGCAATTACTCACGTTATCTCCGATTCCTTAACAATCTGCTATGTTCTAGCAAACTCTATCTTCTTAGCAGTCTGCTAGCATCATCTAGCGTTCTGTTGATTTTCTTATCTTCGACTGCTGAGAAAGCCCCTTAGCAGTCTCTTCATTCGATTGCTAATGCCTTAGCAATCTCCTTCTTCGCACTTGTTTGCTAGCTTCTTTAGCAGTCTCTTCCATTTACTAGAAAGTTTTCTAGTACTCTAATTTATTATAACTCAATATTTACCCTATACAGGACATTACAAAAGTTGCTAGACTATGCTAGAGTCAGCAATTGATCGACTATCTACTAAGGTTTGATCTAACAAAACCTTTTACAATATAATCCTAAGGGAGATTTAGGAATAACTTCCCAACATATAAAATTCAAAATTTAAATAAACTAAATAGTAAAATTCGAAAACTGAATTAATTCAAAATTGAAACTCGAAAATTAATCTTCTAATAATATTCAATTAATCATCTTCTTTCATCCCACCGGAATCTCCATCATTATGTGAACTATTAATGTTCATCGACACTTTGCTAATAGTTTCAGCAACAATTTGCTAAAACAATTTATGAAGACGCTCTTTGTTGGGGCCCAGAATCAAGACAAACCCAACTATCAGAAGATGTGGGAATCTACGGATCAACATCGCATTCAACAATCAATTCCTCCAATCAGCCCAACATGACATTCAAACAAGGCCTTCTTTTATGGATTCTAAGTCTGCCTCCCAATACTCGGTAGTCATTGGCATGCTGAATATACAAGAAAAAGGGTGAAACAAACTTAAGAAAATAAATAATAACTTGTACAGTGATAACAGGATCAAATCCACATAGAGATGTTATTAAATTAATTTTATAAATAAAGCAATTAGCTGGAGATCTGGATTTTATAACTAAGAAAAATAATAAATATAAAGTTCTTCACAGACTCAATGTACTATAATTAGTCCTAACTCATTTACCAACTCATTGTATAATATTCAAGTTAGAATAATTATTTGTCTCTCAGTGCTAATTAATCCAATTCTTTGTCTATTTTATATTAAAAATTAACCGCTCAGTGCTAATTAATCTCTAAAAGACATTAGGCATAAATTAATAATTGAATCCGAGAATCTATCAATTTAAACCATGTAATAAGAGCACAAATAAATAAATATTCTTGAGATAAAGAATTAGCAAAAGATCTTTAAACTCAGAACATGAACCTAAATAAAAACCTTCCATAATTACATAAAAAATTCTTATTTTATTATGGTAAAAGTCTAGAAAAGGCAGTAAAATAATTCCTAATTCAATCCTGTCATCTATGATAAGTTTTTTTTTCTTTAGCTTTCCGTACCCAACTTGATAAGAATAAGGTTGTAATTCTTCTTTTTGATTATATTTTGATATGTGAAACCAACTAGTTGTCAATTAGAAATCTATAGAACTGACAAGTCTCTAGATGCGAGTTTAGCTCAAAAACTTGTAATGTTTGGTTATCGTGTAGTAATAGGAGCTAAATATCTCGAAGCCAATGGTAAGTACCTTGCTCAAGAACATGAAAACAAGCTAGTAGCCAGCAACAAAGATTAGCAACCAGTTTCCTGAAGCGGAGAAGAGGAAACTGGCGAGACCAAACACCCAAAGGAATAAAAAGAATGTGCCAGCAGTAAGCTTTTAAGGAGCTGACTTGAAGACGGTGGTTTCTACAAGTCTACATCACTTAGAGACAAAGACTAAAATACTTAGGATTCTTCGAGTTTGGATTCCTAAGACTGGGAAAGAGTCATTCTTATACAAGGTAGAAAAGTCTACCTACCACAGTGCTCAGTACTGTATTGCAGCGCAGAAAGCAGAATGCGTCATAACATCCCATTGGTCGAATTTGAATTCATCTCAAACAGCTAAATCTCTATCTCCTTAAAGCTAGAACCTATAAATAATGATGAAGACACATAGAGAGAAGGTTAGCGAATACAACAAATCATTTCTATAATCCCATTTCCATAGAAATTATGATACACTAACATTAAAGCTTAAATCTCCTAAAAGCTTTCGTAACTCTCCGTGTTTCTTATACATGAGGCTCTTAGCATCTTGCTAGAGCCATTTCCAGAGTTTCTTACTCCTTGAGAAACTCAGATGGCATTTCACCCAACCAACCAATCAACTACGTTTTGGGAAGAACTCAACCATCCAACCCTTCCAGCTGGTGGCCATGCGATGTGTTCGCACATCAAGCTGAAGAGAAAGAGTTCCTGGTAGACTAGGCAAGACCGCATACAACCAGTGGTTGATAGAGCTGCCCGCGACTGTGACAGATCGCGCTACATCCAACTAGCTCTACTGATTTCCAGCTTGCGCGGTTGAAGAGTGGAAGTAGGGCATTTGACTCTGAACCACTATAAATTGATGTGTTTTTTTCATGCTTTTCTATTTTATGCTTTGCCTTGATTTGTGGTGTTGTTTTCAAACGCAACAACTTGTTAAGTTGTTGGTGTATATTCTGTAAAATTGGATAAGTAAAGATTGGACTGCAACAAACCAATTTTATTAACTAGAACTGACCAGACACAGTCAGTTATGAGATCTGAAGAGTAAGACATTATTTTCCACTGCGTGTACAACTCTCTGATTTTGGGACCAACAAATAGCTCCAAGGCTTCTATTTTTGTCCAAATCCTCATCTTAACCTTCAAAACACAAAATGATCCATTTTTAAGAATATTCCAAGCACAAGACAATTAAAACATTGTGAGAAATATGCAAAATATATGTAGAGATACGAACTCCTCATCTTTAATACTCTTGTCAACATGTTTCTCGACTTTCAACTTTAACTCTTATTTTTAAGAGCCTTATATTTATATTAAAAATACACAATTCCATCTCTGTAAAATCATAAGTAAAAGTGATAATATACATGTTAGGAAATTTGATAGAAATATCCTTCCTTTTTTTTTTAATGTTTTGGTGGGTCAAAGATTGTAAAAACCATCTTAGTTAGTCTTCAGCTTAGGTCCAAAATGTAAAGTCCTGTATAGGTTCTTTATCGGGTTGTAAGCTGGCACTAACGTCGGAAACTAGACCAAGTCAAAAAGTCTAGTACGCGCAGAAGACTCAACATGCAAGAAGAACGCAGTACGCATGTCAAGCCTTGAAGAAAAGAGTCTTGTGGAGTATGGATTCCATCAGTACGAATCTAGTATAGTATGGTACATTCACTCTAAACCATATTAAGCAGCATGGGACCAAGTATACCTCAAGAGATGATGTCACTAGCATGAAGATGCAAGTATTACAACACCAGCACAGTCGTTCCATTCTAGGTCCCAACATATGAGGACGAGAGGAACCAAAAGAAGAACAAAGTTTAAGAATTGGAGATGCTTTAAAGTCTGCAAGCAAGAAACTTTAAGTTTTGCTACCTAGGACACTCAGTCTGGGATTCCTCATACTGGTAAAATACTGTCGTTCTGACAAAAGACGAGCCATCGCTTTCAAAGTCAGAAAAGGCAAAAAAGGTGAAGACCCTTGCAAAAAGCACACCTACCTGCCGAACGCTGCAACCAAAAGAGACACCCGATTGGTCATCTTTCATTTTGTCTCTAAAGGGTATTAAATTCAAACCTTCAACATCTTGGGTATAAATACCAGAGAAATCATCAAAGAAGTGTTGGGTTTTCTATACAGACAACACTTATTACGATTAGTATACATTCAACTTTATTTCCTATATGTTAAACAAACTTACGTGCGAGTAACAATGGTATCCTCTTATCTCACTGATAAGGACGATCATACGGTGTGTTGTATATCACAGAAGATAATATGATCACTTGACCTAGTGAGATATAAATATTATCATAGCTGAGATAGTGTTGAGGATAAGTCTGTCGGTATAGGCTGCAACATATTCAGAAAGAAGTGATCTGTCTTGATCACTTGATATGCTGGTACATGCGGTTGCGTATAGATCGGACCACAATGAGATGTATTCTTTTGTCTGACATAAGAGAATACAAGATCTCGATCTTGATTGAGTCCAAACCCTAACAAAGGTTCAGGGTATGCACGGGTTGACTGTTGTTTTGACTTGCCATGGTGGAGAGCTTGAGTAACGTGCTTATATACCCGCATCTTGGGTAATAACAGTTCGTGTATTACAGTATGAGACTGGAGTTAGGTTATCATATCCGAGTAATAGGATGGGGACATTTCCTAAGGAGCTCAATAATGTTCATCGTGCTAAAGTCTTATAGGTTGATTAAGTTCAAGCACGAGTGATAAGGTTTGAGTGGTACTGCTCAGGAAAATACGAGATTAATTAATTGTGGAAGCTTGTCAGAAGCTCCAATAAATTAATGAATGTCCACTAACTTTAAATATGGGGATTTTCTAGTAAATGCAGCCCGTTCTTATAACGTGGAAATAAAAGGGGTAGGTCAGTATTAATTCTGTGGAGAAAAAAAATTAATATTAATTAATTAATTAATTGTGTCCTGGGTTGTGGACATCTGAATTAATTAATACATAGACCCACTTTATTATTTGCTTTAGGTCCCAGTTCTGGCCCAATTAAATTTGCTGAATGAAGCCGAGTAGCCAATTAGGGTTTCAACCCTAGATCAATAAATATATGGCTCTCTCTCACAAATCATATCTCAATTGAAAAATACATAAACCCTAGGAGAGAGAGCAAAGTGGGCGCCACCTGTGTGTTAGGGAGAAGAAGAAATTCGACTCTGTCCTGCAAAATCATAGTCCCGTGGAATCCTCACCAGTAGCGGGATTGAACAACATTAGGATATGAATCTGAAGATCTAATCTGGAGAACATTCTTTCTTGTCATCTCTATTTCAATTAGTTAAATCTTGAAATTAGATTTGGTTCTAATTTCTTATTCCGCAGATTAAATTAAGTTTGCGTGATGGAATCAAGGGATTGGATTTCAAATGTGAAAGATCGGATCAGACCCTACAGAGTTAAGGTAATTCTAAAACCCACTACATTAAATTCATAGGAGCATGCTTAGGGTTTTTCGATGTTCAATTGTTTACAATATCCATTAACCATCCGAGCTTATTTGGATTTGGCAATTCAATTCGCCCCGTATAATAAATCCCTAGTTTAGTATCAGAGCCTTGGTTTCATTTTAATAGCTCTGTTGGATAAGTAATTATTCGATTTATGCATGAATGGATTTTTTTATTGCTGTGGATAGTTTTTGGTTTTTGTTCCTCGTGGCAACCTGTTTGATTTAATCCGCGGTGGTTTATCCGTGTTTGGATTAAATCAATTTTGTAAAATCACGAGAAAATCCATGATTAGTTTTGATAGTAAAAATTGTAATAAATTAGGTCTATTTGTATTTTTCAAATCTGTAATTTGTATGGGATGAAGAACGAGGCAGAAACTGGCGAGGCGATGGCGGCGACAGGTAGCCGCGGAGCAGCAAAGCGGCAGCGGTGCCCGTGTGACGCAACGGCTCATCCACGCGGGCAGGCAAGCGGCGGCGAACACGAGCATGCACACGAGCGTGGCTGGCCGACCGGTGGCTGCTACTTCAATGATGGTGGTTCGTGATTTTATGGGTGGTGCAATCTACACTAAACCCTAGGGTTTGCAGTTGGATTGTGGGACCATTTCTCAAATCACAAAACCCTAGATCCAAAAGGATTTGGTGGTTGAGAAAATCAAGGCCCTTGAAGATTTGTGAATATTTGAAGATTTGTATTCAAATTCAAAAACTGTAATAGAGAGGATTTTTTTTTATTTTCTATTTTTGGGGCCACGAGGATTTTTTGTTTGCCTTAATTGCCCTCGTATGATGTGTGATTTATTATTTGCACCATAATCATGTGTAGATAATATGAAAACATGTTTTACTGCTTTATTATTTACAGCTTTCAAAAGCATGCTTATGGGATTACTTTTTTGTTGGATTATATTTTTAATTTTTGGACATGTTTAATAACATGCAAAAAATTTTCACTGCATTTGTTTTCAAATGTTTTGCATGTTTGTTCTTATTTAAATTATTTATTTGTTTCAGATATGCCTTTGTCTATTGTTGATCATATTCTTGCTCTCCATCCCTTAACTGGTCCGAACTTCCCTGAATGGAGTTTTTGAATCAAACACATTCTGTATCTAAAAAATCAAACATATGTTCTTTTTATGGATCCACTTGTGCCTAGCTATGATGAAGTTTGCGAACTTGAGCTTGAGTTTCATGATAGATGGGAGAAAGCTGACGATTTTGCCCATTAGCTTATCACAGCTAGCCTATCTAGAGAATTAAAGCACAAGTATGAAAACTTCAATAGGGCTGGAGAGATCAGGAAGGATCTCTTGACGACTTTTGGCAATAGCTATCCTTTTCTCCATGATCTCTTCAATCTGCTCAACGGGCAGATCGCCTAGCTTCTCGATATCCTCTAGGTTCTTAAAGCATTGCTCTGTCTCCGCAGCCTTCTGGGCCGCTGCTATCTCCTCTGGAGTCATAGCAATCACCTGCTCCAATATTAGGAATGCTAACTCATCCGGATGGGGCTCTTTCGGAGATGTAGGAATCTTCTTATCAACATTTTATTTACCCTTCAAAATGATCGGTCTGGTGGGATCGACTGGAGTTGGTGCTTTCTTTGTCATTGGAATGAAATCTGTTGGAGGAGCTTCTCGCCTCTATCAAGCTTCTTCTTGTGAAAGAACATTTCGATGAACTTGCTAATTTTCAATCCAAAATTCACATTGGATGTGAATACACCATCCTCCTTAATCCTCAGATTCTTCCTGGTGTGCTCCAACCATCGCCCATAGAAGAACTCAACCCAATTACCTTCTACTTTGTCTACCAAAGCCATCATCACTGCATACTTCTTCGCCGACAATTCAGAGTATGAACCAGCATCACACAGGAACATCTTAATCACCAGCTCAGCAAGAGTCTTGTACTCATCTTTGAATTGGTTGATGGGAGTAGCAACCTTGAAGGTGATTGGCTTGCCCTTCTGATCCTTCACGAGTTCGTGTTTCTTCCATGCTTTCCATCGCTTCTCAATCTCGTCTAGATCATTCAACTTGTATGTGGAAATACGCTCGCCTTTGATGGGTAGCTCAAACTTAGCAGCAAGAATATCAGCATTTACCTCCAAAATCATACCAAAGACCGAAGTCTTGAAGGAATTCTGGGTTGCCTCATCTACCACGGCACGCGCATAGAACTCGGAAACCATGTGTGGATGGAACAACAATGGTTTTGCTGACAAGTAGTTAAGGGCACCTGCCTTCACCAGGACTTCCATGATCCATTCTGGGAATTTAAGTGCGGCGAGAGGAGTGTACAAGATGCGGTCCTTCATGATTTGCGCCGCCCTCCTTTGGTTGTTGGATAAGCCAGATTCTTCCATCTTTTTGGCTAAAGTCACCAGTTGACCGTAGGGAATATCATCTTCAACATCTTCTTTCTTGACGATTTCGGTATATTCTGGTGCCCATCGCTCATGTTGTTGGGATTGTATACTGAAAGCATAAATGATTAAGTGTTATGTATACTGGCCTTTATTTATGTGTTGCATCAACATTTCTCGCTATCTGATAAATGTGAATATACGACGAACTATAATATCCTTTTATCTCGTATATAGGGATGACCATATGGTGTGTAGGAGATCACAGAGGATCATATGGTTCGTTTGACCTAGCGAGATATAAACAGTATCACAACTGAAACAGTCCTTGGATAGGCTGTTGGTTTAAGCTGCGACACATCGGTTCATAAGTGGGCTTATCCTAGCTACTTGATGTGTCGGTACATGTTTATGTATTGATGGGATCAACAGTGGGATGTGCCATTCTCATTGACATATGAATGAGCCAGATCCCTAACATACTTCCTATGATCTTAAACCTTACTGAAGGATGAGGGGCACACACAGATTGACCACACTTTGATCTGCTATGGTGGCGAGTCTTACATGTACTTTTATACCTACACTTTGGGTGTTGGCAATTTGTGTGGGGTCTGTTTAGGCTGGATGTATAGGTAAGCATATCCGTTTCAGGATGGTGACATTCCCTCATGAACTCACAAGGTTCTTTATGCTAAGTCTTGCAGGCTGAATGATTTGTTCAAGCATAAGAGAAATGGAGTGAGTGGTATTAATCAGGAAATAAGAAATTAATTAATTGTGGTTGATTGTCATAAGCCAAATTAATTAATGAATGTCTAAAACCTTAAATATGTGGTACATGTTAGTTTAATGCCACCCGTTCCTAATAACGTGGTAATAAAGGGGTGAGTCAGCATTGTTACCATGGTAAAGGTTAAAACAATGTTTTATTAATTAATTATGTTCTGGGTTGAACAAGTAAGGATTAATTAATAAAGAGGGCCCACTTTATTATTTGCATTTGATCCGTGGTCTGGCCCACAAACTGCTCAATCCCATTAGGGTTAGGGTTTCTTAAAACCCTAACACTATATAAAGGATTTCTCTCTAGGTCAGAAGTAGCCGCCACAATATACAATTTAATATTCAAATTAGAATATTGAATTAAGAGAGAGAGAGATCGGCGGCGCTTCAAGGGGAGGATTTTTCTAATCAAATCCTCCGGCTTCCTGATTCAACCTGGTAGATAATCCTCACCAGATTTCCAAGGAGCAAGGGAACATATCAGAAGATCATATCTGTAGGAACACGATCCATGCAACGTTCCTTTCCGCTTCATATTTAACCTCATCGTTCATCCTCCGATCTAGATCTGTAGATCAAACGATTGAAGATCAGGTATTCTCTTGAATCCAACCTATGCAATTAATTATTGTAGAAGCATGAATAGGGTGGCATGATTTATTTAATTGAATTTGTTCTTGATATCCTTGATGGGGTTTGTATACTGAAAGCATTTATTACAATGAGTATACAACGTTTTATTTCTCCTATCTGTTAATAATCTTACATGTATGAACAATGGAATCCTCTTGTCTCTCCGATAGGGACGATCATACGGCGTGTTGTAGATCACAGAAGATAGTATGATCACTTGACCTAGTGAGACATAAACCTGATCATAGTCGAGACAGCGTATGAGGATACGTCTATCCGGATGGCTGCGGTATTGTCGGAATAAGTAGTCTGTCTTGGTTACTTGACATGCTGGTACGCAGAGGTGGCGTATTGATGGACCGCAGTGAGATATATTCGTCTGTCTGACATCAGCAAATAAAAGATCTCGTTATATTGATTGAGTCCAAACCCTAACGAAGGTTCATGGGTTTGCACGGGTTGACTGTTGCTTTGACTTGCCATGGTGGAGAGCCTAAGTAACGTGCTCGTATATCCGTATCTTGGGTAACAGCAGTTCGTGTAGTACCGCCTGAGATTGAACTTAGGTAACCATATCCGAGTAATAGGATGGGGACATTCCCTGAGGAACTCAATAATATTCATCGTGCCAAAGTCCAGCAGGCTGATTAAGTTCAGGCACGAGTGATAAAGTTTGATTGGTACTACTCAGGAATTATAAGATATTAATTAATTATAGTTAGATCTTGTCAGAGGCTCCGATTAATTAATGGATGTCCGGTAACCTTAAATATGGGGATTCTCAATTAATGCAACCCGTTCTCATAACGTGGTAATAAAGGGGTAGGTCAGTATTAATTCTGTGGTGAAAAAGAATTAATATTAATTAATTAATTGTGTCCTGGGTTGTGGACATGGGAATTAATTTATTTTTAGGCCCACTTTATTATTTGCATTAGGTCCCAGGTCTGGCCCAATAAGTGTGCTGAATTGAGCCCAGGAGCCCACTAGGGTTTTATAACCCTAGGTCTATAAATAGACCTCTCACTCTCTGAAACCCTAGCCACTTTCATAAGATTCAAATCAGTTGAAATCCTAAGGAGAGAGTGAGAGGGGCGCCGATCCTGTAGAAAGAAAGGAGGAGAATTTTCGAATTCTTGTCCTGCTCAAGCCACAGATCTACGGAGTTCTCACCAGTAGTAGATCTGATCAGCACCGGGACACAACCCTGAAGATCTAATCTGGAGAATAGATTCCTCTTTTCCTCTACCTTTTGTTTTCAATTTTTTCTAAGAAATTAGATCTCTAATTTCTGTTTCCGCAGATTAAATCGGATCGTGTGGTTGAATTGAGATTTGGAATTCAAACGCGAAAGATCAGTTCAGACTCGACGGAGTTACAGTAAACCCTAAATCCATAATTCTTTGTATTAAATTCATAGGATTATGCTAGGGTTTTGAGAATTTAATTATGAGAAATATCCATAGATCGATCCGGTTCAGTTTGGTTTTGGTGATTCGGTTCACGGAAAAACCCTACAATCCTAAGAACGGTCATGCGAATAAATAACAACTTATGTTGTTGGCCGTAGACTCGAATCCTACAACTGGTATCAGAGCGAGGTTCCAGTTCTTAGGCTCTATCCTTGATAAATTTAATTAAATAAATTTGTATGTTCATGGATGGATTTAAATTGTTGTGTATGTTTTGTTCTCGTGGCCTTCTCGTTTTTTTTGGATTTGTTTTTTCACCATGAGAAAATCTGTGGTTAGATCTGATAGGGAAAATCATTGTAATAGATTTAGATCTACTTTGTATTATTTTCTTTTAAATCTGTAAAATTGGATCTGGAGAGAACGAGGAGAATTGAAGAACTAAGTACACGACATTGTGGGAGTCGATGGCGGCGGCGCACGGCAAACCCTAGGGTTTTGGCCATGCACGACTGGGATGCATTTCCCCGTGCGCGCGCGTTCAGCCTGGCCGCAGGCGGCGGCCGGCAGTCGGGGCCGTGCAGCAGGCAGAGGCGTGCAGCAGACGGCGGCAACAGCGACTTGGGTGGCGGCAGCGTGCGGCTGCAACCCTAGTGTTGGGCCATATACGGCTGGGCCACGCCCTGCGTGTGTCGCGGCTGCTCGGCCGCTTCCCTCGCTGCATGGCCGACTGGCGATGATGGTGACGGTGAGCTGGGGCGGTGGCGACCTCCCGGCGACGTTAACCAGCCGCAACTAGCGGCTGAATGTCGACGGCGATGGTGGGCTGTGAAGCAGCGGCCGAAACCCTAGTTTCAAACTAGGGTTTTGCTACTAGGGTTTTGATACGGGCCTGTTGACCCGATGGCAGTCCGTATTTCTGAAACCCTAATTTCAGCCCAAGTGTTGCAGATTCATGATCGCTAAATTATTTAACAGCGACTTAGCAAAGCTAATACTATAGCGACAAATGAAAATTATCGATCGCATAGGGAATGAAACGACAAAAAATCCTAAATACTAAATCAGGCGTTCTTAAAATACTGGTTAGGAAAATCAAAGTTTTGGGATTTGGTGGTTTTGCAAATCATAATTCTTGCGAGTAAAAAGTAAACAGTAATTTAAAATACTTTGGTTGAAAACAGTTATGAGAAATACAGATTCTAGGAATATCTCCTTATCAAGTATGACATGAATGAATAAATTGATTATTTCCCAATTTTTTTCCTCTTCGTAGTGAAACATCAGAAAAGTATTACGAACTTATTTGTTGGACAATTCATAAAGTAGATTAATCAATTACCTAACTCCGCTCGATCTCAAGATAAATTAATTAACTCCCAAGATCTACAGATTTATCCCTACAATCAATCTCCTTCAGTTACGACAAGAAATCAGATTATATTGTGAAAATCTCTTTCGATTGAAAACTATTACAGTTACGTCTCAAGTAATCAACTAGTAAATCCTAAGATGTGGCCAACAAACTCAAGATTATGAATTAAACTCAGATTTCACAAACTACGAAGGGAAAGGGAAAATAATTCAATTAATCAAAACATCCATACATTGATAATTCGGACCCTAGAATCTGAGGAAGAGATTAGTTACACATATTCAGAATAATGTTCATCATAGAAAAATAAAACCTGAATTGCATAAAATTTGGAATCCGAAAATAATCCCACAGAACTCTGTCTTCAAACATAAACTTCAAAACCCTTGGGAATCTCTAATCAATCTTCAATACTAAAATCTTGTAACTATTCTAATGTCTTCTCCCTTTGAAAAATGAATTTTATATGGCTTTTGATGATAGTGGAGAATGTATCATACAATATCTAGATGTAGATATGTCTTTATCTTCAAAACAGATGCAGACTAGGAATCCCGAACTCGCATCGATCGTTGGAGATTAGCGTCATCGACGCTGGTGAAGTACCCTCGTTGATCGACGTGGAATGGCGTCAATCGACGTGGTTGCTGTCTCCGTCGATCTTCTCTTTTCTTCCTTCATCGATCGCTCCTTCTTCAATCTCCTCATCGATCGACGAGACGTCTTCGTCGATCGACGTGGACCTAAAACTGGAAATCCAACTCTTCTGTGTTTGTGACTAAAAACCTGCATGATTCATCAAACACAACATTACGGGTACAAAAGCCAATTCATGCACAAAAATAAGTACAAAAACGATCTTTACACCACACAATTAGTCAAAGAATAACCAGATAAGTTGGTGAAAATCCTAACTTATGAACTCCCCCAAACTTAAACCATTGATCGTCCTCGATCAATTCACAGAAAAGAAATCTAATCAAATGCAGATACAAGTGTGCAATGCCTCACAAGCTTCTTTTGCAATCTAAGTATCACTTATTCACATAAACCATGCAATCCAAACAAATTCTAATTGTTAAATTATTGAGGAGGAACCTCTCCGGGAAGTGTTTGTACTCATCGCTCAATCAAGTAAAAAGGCTTTGAAATTCACTCATTCAAAGTTTTAGTTTACCTCACCATAGGTTTGATAAATTTCTCATCTCTCCACTGCTTGTTAGTGTGGTTTTTCAGGGAATCAGAAAGGTCTTGATTTGGTTGTAATGTGGCTTACCTAAGAGGTGTGATATTTTTGGCTAAGTGACTTAAAATATTTCATTCAAACACTAAGTCTTTAGCATATCTTGCCCACATGATTTTTTCTCTTCTAACACACAATCTTGTTCCTTCTCTTTTGTAATTTTCAGGGTTCGAAATTTATTTTGGCTTTTGTGAACTACACATATGAAATTTTTCTTCTCAATTTTTTCTCTTCTCTTTTCATTCATATTCACCAATGTTCACTCGTTTTTTTTCTCGAAATTTACCCTTAGGAACCCCTAATTTTGGACACAACCTCATATCACAATCCCACAGTTTACATCCTCCAATAATTCACAATTTCTTGTTCATCAACCCTCCTAATCAAAGAAAGAAAATTTTTTCAAGGCTCAAAGGGGTTGCAAGTGAAAATTAAAGGCGAGTGTATGGGAGATGGGCTACGAAAAAACATGCCTAAATCATTTTCACCCTATTACCACACTTAATGCAACCTCAAGAGAGAAATTCATCAAATTCTAGGAAGTAAATCTAATGACTTTGTCACTCATCAAACGAAAAGATGGCAAAATTTCTCACAAGGTAGAAAATTTTGTTACTCCTCAACAATTACCCAATTCTGAACAGTTATCATGCAAATATTTATATTTCAAAGATCAACTTATCAAGCAAAGTAGCTCCTATCATCGGCTACTCTATCACATGGATTATCATTCTTAATCATCAAATATCCCAATTATCAATCAACAATTCAATTTCAAGGGAAGACAAGTATTCAATTCCAACACCAACATAATCAAAAGTAGTTCCGATTGTCCTATGTTCAAAAGCTCCTAAAACAATACTCAAGACTATTCAACTCAGAACAAGTACCACAAATCAAGAGTTCAAAACTTATTCAACACAGAACAAGTATCACAAATCAAGAGTTCAAAAATACTAATTTTGAGTAAAAAGCCTTGCAGAGAGCAATTGTTCACACTGAAGCAAAAGAACAAGGATGGTGATGGTTCAGAAAAAACAAAAAACAAAAACAAAAACAGAAAAACAACGAAACAACGAAAAATTAAAATATAGCAGGAAAATGAAAACAAACAAACATTTTCCTTTTCCTATCCTCATCCCCCCAAACTTGTTTCACTCGAAGGAGTGGACAAGTTTGAAAGTTAGATAAGGCAAAAGGAAACGGTACCTCATTCCTCCTCCGGAGGATCCTCCATCTCAACATCGGGGCAGGCCAAACGGGTAGTCACCACCGGCGGTCCTGGCACTCTCTGTGGCATCGGAGGTAGACAGAGTCGGGCTGGGTGTTCAGGAGAAGGTGCTGCATCTGCATGTCGAGGGTGTTGAGCCTTGTGGTCACGTGCTGGAGTAAATTCGCCTGCCGGGTGTGCTCCTCGGCATGCAGAACAGCCTGCTGCTGCATGAACTGGTACATCATCGCCAGATCCACTCCTCCGGAAGATGAAGACTCTCCCGCAAAGTGACCGGACAAATGCCTACCAGTCTGATCGTGAATCCGCTCTCCTCCTCCATCGTGCCTCTCATCCTCTGGCTCCTTCTCCTCGGGCCCTTCTGGAGGCGTCTGTGGAGGTCGCTGGTCGGGCTGAGTCAGCGGTCGGTGATGAATTCAGGAGGTGTCGGGACCTCCCTATGCTCCGAACATGAGCCTCAAGTGGGCGGGTGTGCTCATCAACCAATTATCACGGAAGTGATAATCAGTGACGCGAGTGAGGTTCCTCTGTGGAAGTGGGAACCTGTCCCCGTTGGACATTCGCAGGGACCAACCCGCATCCCATGGTGACAACATCAGCATCTTCACCAGGGTCCTGGTGCGGAGGCCGCAACTGTTATCCTCAAGCGACTCGATCTGTGATAGATCGATGCCCGCATACTCCGCAATCGGGGTAATCAATCCCCCGCTCCAGATGTTGCCCTTGGAGACCTTGATCTGATGCCTCCAATGGTCCATGGCCAACGCCACAAAATTGAACTCCTCACCGGTCAGCATGCAGTAAATGGCGTACAATTCCCCCACTCTCACCTTGCCGCTCTCGTGTCTCCCGATGATGGACACCCCCATGCATCTCTTGAGATTCCGAAACACTGGGTTGTCGATGGAGGAAGCCTTCAGGTTCCCCGAGTTAAACTCCCGCAAGTCCTCCTTAGCATCAGCTGCTATCTGGCTCCAGAAGCGGGCAATGTCAAAGCTCGGGGGAAGAAAGCCAACTCCCCCTTTCCGGACTCCCTAGATTTCTTCAAGCATGTCCCTTTATATCTCATAGTGCTCATTCAAAAGCTGGAAGGCGATGGTGGTAGGCTCCAACTCTGGCTGAACCTCATAAACATGGAGTGAGACTAGAAACTCCAAGACAAGCGACGGATAGGTCGGCCACCGTGCTGTCATCCAAGCACTCCAGTTTACTCGCTGCAGAAGAGCCTCCACATCATCTCGAATTCCCAGCCAATGCATTGTTTCCGGACACGGGTAGAGTGTCTGTCGGATGGCAAACTCGTCACTTGAGAGCTTCCGAAAGCGTCGCTCATAAGCTTTTTTGGCGAAGGTGGGTTGGAAGTCCATAATCAATCTGCAAGGGTAGTGGAAAAATATGTCAAAGCTCTTCAACGTAACTTCACAAAATTCCCAACATTACTACAATAAAAAAAATGCAATTGTCCACAAAATGTATCTACCCATGCAAAATTGATTCGAAATTCATGCAATTCACCCTCTATCCTAGCATATTACAACATTGATTGAAAGAATTTATCTCAAAAATAGTAGGATAGGAACAACACCCCCAACAAGAATTATCCCCCAAACTATGATCATCAAATTCAAAGTAATCCAAGCAACCCATCCAAGATAAAGAAGTATATCGACTAAAACAATCAACCATATCGACTAATCATCATGGAAAGCAACGAAATCGTCAAAAATGCAAAAATGGACACAAGGGTTCCAAACTCAATTTCTAACAAAATCATGCTTAAATCCTTCAATCATATGAAATAATCAAAGAGGAGAGTGTTAGGATACATACCGTGGGTGGAAGCGTCGGATTTGGAGAGAAAAAATTCGAGTGGGTGTTTGGAGAGAAAAAGAAATCGTGAAAGGGTGTTTGTGAGTGAAAGGAATGAGGGTTTTGGGTTTTAAACCCATCTCTATCCGGCCTCAGGATTGTTCGCGTCGATCGACGAGGTATTCCCGTCAATCGACGAAGATAAAATTTCCTCGTCGATCGACGAAGAATTGTGTCGATCGACGTGGTCAAGGTTTCCTCGTCGATCGCTGCCGAGAAGCAGCGATCGACGTGTTCCAGCAGAGGACTGGACCCAAAACAACTCGAAAGTTTTCTGAAAGTACGAAACTTGACTGACTCAACGCGACTGAATTGAAAGTAACAGAAATAAAGAAAATAGTAAACTGTTGGGTTACCTCCCAACCAGTGCTTGGTTTTATGTCGCTAGCTCGACAATACCTGTGTCTTCAAGGGCGGTTCAAGTAGTACTTCTCCACCGCTTTGATTTGAAGTGGGGTGAAGTATGGTTTCAGGTTCTGTCCGTTCACCTTGAAGTTCTTCCCATCTTGGCCAGCTAGTTTAACTACACCGTTAATAAATTGACAGATCACGGTGTATGGCCCGGCCCACTTTGACTGTAGCTTCTCGGGCATGAATCGAAGACAGGATTTAAAGAGAAGAACCTTGTCACCTGGATGGAAAACATGTGAGCGAATCCTTTTATCGTGGAACCTCTTCGCTCGATTCTTGTAGATGACATTGTTCTCATAAGCTTCATCTCAGAAATCTTCTAATTCATTCAATGCCATGGCGCGCTCCTCTGCTGCTGTCCTCCAATCTAGGTTTAGTTCTTTCACTGCTCTCCAAGCCTTGTGCTCCATCTCCACCGGCAAGTGACAGGACTTTCCAAAAATCAGCTGGTATGGTGACATCCCAATTGGTGTTTTGTAGGCGGTGCGGTATGCCCATAATGCATCATCAAGCACTGCCGCCCACTCCTTTCTTTGCTTCACCGTCTTCTCCAAGATTTGCTTGATTTCTCGGTTGGACGGCTCTGTCAGCCCATTCCCTTGTGGATGATATGGAGTGGTGACTCGGTGTTGGACTCCGTATCTGGCGAGAAGGGTAGCAAGCCATTTGTTGCAGAAGTGGGATCCCCCGTCGCTTACCAAGGCTGTTGGTGTCCCAAATTGCGTTATCAACTTCTGTAGGAACTTGATGACTACCTTGGAGTTATTTGTGACTGTTGGAGTAGCCTCGACCCATCGTGATACGTGGTCTACTGCCAGGAGGATGTATGAGAACCCTTGGGATGGTGGGAAGGGTCCCATGCAGTCGATCCCCCAAACATCAAAGATCTCGACTTCGATGACCGGCGTATGTGGCATTTCGTTCCTTCGCGAGATGTTGTCAGTCCTCTGGCAGCGATCACAACCCGTTATCCATCCATGGCAGATCTCCTGGATGGATGGCCAACAGAACCCGCTGGCAAGGATTTTAAATGCGGTCCGGTTGGCTGAGTGATGGCCACCACTAGGAGATGAGTGGCAGGCTTCGAAGATTTGTTGCCACTCGGACTGGGGCACACAGCGGCAAATGATACCATCAACACATCTACGCCATAAGTAGGGATCCTCCCAGTAGTAGAATCTGACGTCATGCAGAAACTTCTTCCTTGCATATGAAGAAGAGTCCGGAGGAAGAACACCGCCAACTAAGTAGTTGGCGAAATCTGCATACCACGGTGTCTTGGACTCGTACATCTCTTTCAATTCCCTAGTGGCGCAGATCTGTTCGTCGGGGAATGTCTCTCGTATCATCATCTGCTGATCATCCCCTTCGATCGGTGGCTTGAGTCTTGAAAGGTGGTCGACGATCACGTTCTCGCTTCCTTTTTTGTCATTGATCTCCAAGTCAAACTTTTGTAGTAACAGTATCCACTGGATCAGTCTAGGCTTGGCATCTTGTTTTGCAAACAGATATCTGATGGCTGCATGGTCGGTGAAAACGATTGTCTTTGAGCCTATCAGATATGGTCAGAACTTATCGAAGGCATAGACAACCGCGAGCATCTCCTTCTCCGTGGTGGTGTAGTTGCATTGGGCTGGATTCATGCTCTTGCTGGCGTACTGAATCACATGGAAGAGTCTTCCTTTCAGTTGCCCCAAATTTGCCCCAACAGCGTAGTCACTAGCATCGCACATCAATGTGAAGGGCTCATCCCAGTCTGGTGATGTCAGGACTGGTGCAGTCACCAGTGCCTCTTTCAATTTCTCGAAGGTCTTCAAACAATCGTCATCAAACACGAAGGACACGTCCTTCTCCAGAAGGTTGCATAGGGGCTGAGATATCTTTGAGAAGTCCTTGATGAACCTCCTATAGAATCCGGTGTGGCCTAGGAAACTTCGGACAGCTTTAGCATTTGTCGGCGGTGGCATCTTTTCAATGGCTATCACTTTGGCCCGGTCCACTTCTAATCCTTCGGCTGACACTCGATGTCCTAACACAATCCCCTCTCGCACCATGAAGTGGCATTTCTCCCAATTGAGGCATAAGTTTGTCTCGGTGCATCTCTCAAGTACAGTAGCCAGATTCTGCAGACAAACATCGAATGAGCTACCAAAAACTGAGAAATCATCCATAAATACCTCCATGACATCTTCGATCAGATCGTGGAAGATTGCCATCATGCATCTTTGGAAGGTAGCCGGTGCATTGCATAATACAAATGGCATCCGACGGTAGGCAAATACTCCATAAGGACAGGTGAATGCTGTCTTGTGTTGATCTTCAGGCGCCACAGCTATCTGGTTGTACCCTGAGCAACCATCAAGAAAACAATAGAAAGGGTAACCATATAATCTATGAAGCATTTGATCGATGAAGGGTAGGGGAAAGTGATCCTTGCACGTGGCGGTGTTCAAAGCTCGGTAGTCAATGCAGAACCGCCATCCTGTGACTGGTCTTATCGCAACTTCCTCTCCATCGTCATTCTTCACTATCTGCATCCCCCCTTTCTTGGCTACTACTTGTGTAGGGCTCACCCATTTGCTGTTGGAGATTGGGTAGATCATGCCATGGTCAAGGAGTTTGAGAACCTCCTTCTTCACAACTTCTTGCATGATGGGGTTCCATCGTTGCTGTGCTTGTCTCTTCGGTTTGGCTTCTTCTTCAAGGATGATTTTATGCATGCACAGCAAAGGGCTGATTCCCTTGATATCCCCAAAAGTCCATCCGATGGCGGACTTGTATTTCTGCAGAAAGCGCAGCACTTTGTCCAACTCCCCCTGTGTAAGATAGGCAGAAACAATGACAGGGTAAGTATCATCAGAACCCAGAAATGCGTACCTGAGAAGTGCTGGAAGTGTCTTGAGTTCCAGAACTGGTGGGTCAAAGCTGGAGCACGGCTGCCTCAAGTCGCCGTTGATCAACGAAGACCCTCCATCGATCGACGTGGTTTTTGCAGCAGCCTCGATCGACGATGCAGTGGCGTCGATCGACGGGAGCTTGTTTTCCACCCTTTCTGAGTTGTTCTGGCTGTATCGATCAGGCAGTGGTTCTCTTTTGATTTCTTTTTCCCGAGTTATTTCCTCAAACACGTCCAGCTCCATGAGCAGATCCAAGATTTCCTCGGTCGCCTCGCCCAGATTTGTTGACAAGAACAGAGAGTGTTGCAAGCAGTTTTCCAGGAAGTTTGGCTTGCTTTTGAGAGAGGTGAAAAGAGAAGACATTACCGGGCTGAAGCAGTTGATCATGTGGCATTCTTCTGTGTAGCTTCCATCATTGTGCTTCTGCATTGCCTTGTAGATCGAGAATGTCACAGACTCATTGTTCACTCTGAATGTGAGTTTGCCGTCATGAATATCTATCAATGCTCCTCCGGTCTTCAGGAATGGTCTTCCAAAGATCAGAGGGATGTTGCAATCTTCTTCCATATCGAGCACCATGAAATCGGCTGGGATAATGATGTCTTTCACCTTCACCAGCACATCTTCCACAATGCCTTTCGGGTAAGTGAGTGATCGATCGGCCATCTGAAGCGAGATTGTTGTTGGCTTGATACTTCTGATCTTCAACCGCTTGAAGATTGACAATGGCATCAGGTTGATTGAAGCATCGAAATCGCAGAGGACTTTCCCATAGGTCTCCCCTCCGATGACACAGGAGATTATGAAGGAGCCTCGGTCTTCCCTTTTGATTGTCATCTTCTTTTGGATGATAGCACTGCACTCTTCGAATAGGTTGACCGTCTCATGCTCTAAGAAGGGTCGTTTATGAGAGACCATGTCTTTCAGGAACTTTATGTATCCGGGCATCTCTTGCAAGGCTTCGACCAATGGAATGTTGATGTGCACCTTCTTCATCGTCTCCAGAAATCGTGCATACCTTTATTTCATCTTGGCCTTGGCAAATCGCTGCGGAAATGGTAGAGGCAATTTCTTCGGAGGTGGAGCAAGGAAAGACGTCAATCGATGAGCATCCATGTTGATCGATGGGGACTTTGATGCTTCGTCGATCGACGGAGGCCTCGCATCGATCAACGGGACTTCGTCTGTGCTGACCTCTTTGTCTTGCTCGATTTCTCCTTTATCCCGGGTATTTGCCCCTGCTTGCGTTGGCCCTTCATAGGACTTACCCCCTCGAAGAGTTATGGCATTCACTTGATTCCTCTTATTCTGGTTCTTGGGGTTGACCTGAGTGTTGCTTGGGAGTTGTCCCGGCTTGTGTTTCGTTCCAAGGGCATCGGCGATCTGGCTGACTTGATTCTCAATGATCTGCACATGCTTCTGCACCTGATCAACCTTGGTGTTCACGCCTGATATTTCTTGTTTGAGCTTGGCTACCATATCGGTGGAGCCTTCCATGAACTTTGCCAAAATCTCCTCGAGAATTGGCTTCTTCTTCTCCACTATCGCCCCATCCTGTACGGCAAATCTTGGTGGTGGTTGCTCTGCAGCTTGAGGGTTTGCGCAGGAGAATCCAGAGTGATTCCTCGCGTGATTAAAGGTATATGGCTGGTTAAGCTGCTGATTGTGTCGCTGAAATCCTCCTCGGTAAATGTTTTGATAGCCGCCCCTTTGAATGAAGTTTACCTCAGCACTGTCCCCCTCAGTTGGAGCTTGTACTGCCTCGACAGCAGCGACTGCTTTCTCTTGCTTTAGAGTAGCGAATTCTTCCTTTAGCTTCTTCAGTTCAGTTGCCAGATCAGGTTGTTCGGCGACTTTCTCCACTACTTTCTCGATTATTTTTACAGGCCGAGTTCAGCATGAGGACCACCTTTGAGTGTTGTTAGCCATCTTTTGGAAGAATTCCATGGCTTTCTTTCCGCTCTTCGTTATGACGGAGTCACCTAGTGTGGTGTCCACCAATTTGATGGTCTTTTCATTGAGCCCTTCGTAAAAGGCCTCTGCCTGTTCTCCTGGCGGAAAACTATGTCTGGGGAATGATCTCAGCAACTCTTTGAATCGATCCCACGTCTCACTGAAGCTTTCATCGGGTCGTTGAGCGAACCTGATGATTTCTTTTCTTCGCTGCCTGATGACATTTGGACAAAGTAATACACAATCTACATATACTTCTGTACCTTCATTTAGGCTTAGGATCTCGTCAAACCATAGAGATCTAGATTCTTTTAATATCAGATAAAAGAATTGATCTCGACTTAGGTCCTTATCAATGTGTGCCCCACACCAGCATACCAAGCCATCCAAGATAAGATGCTTATTACTGCGTATGCTGCAGCATACACCGACAGTTTATCCTGGAACTGTCTCAGCTGTGATAACTATTTATATCTCGCTAGGTCAAACAATCCATATGATCTTCCGTGATCTTCTACACACCGTATGATCTCCCTATCGACGAGATAAGAGGATAATTGCATTTGCGACACACGTTTGTTAATTCAGACAGGAAATAAACTTACAACATTTATGATTCCCAGTATAATAACCAATCGACCTTGTACATAATATACCAATCATAATGCTTTCAGTATATTAAACCATCAATCTCCCACTTATACTCAAAGCATTATACAGGTTCTTTCCAGAGTATAATGCGTCTAAACTAATCTAGCTATTACATCAAACATTCTACGTGGATAGCTGTGCCCTCAGCCCAAGGTTACGTACATGCATCTCATAGACCTTCCGAGGCAGAGCCTTTGTGAATGGATCCGCTAGATTATTTCTTGTATCAATCTTCTATACTAGCACATCACCCCTTGCTACGATCTCTCGTATAATATGGTACTTCCTTTCAATGTGTTTTGTTGCTCTGTGAGTTCATGGTTCCTTTGAATTAGCCACAGCTCCCGAATTATCACATTATATCGTGATTGATTTGGGCAGCTTAGGAATCACGTCCAAATCCAGAAGGAAGTTTCAAAACCATACCACTTCTTTCGAAGCTTCAGAAGCTGCCACATACTCTGCTTCCAAGGCACTTCTGCTTTGCACTCCTCCATGATATGGCCCCACCTCCCAATGTAAACACATAGCCAGAGGTGGACTTCTTTTCATCTCGGTCTGCCTGGAAATCCGAATCAGTATAACCCACAGGGCACAACTCCTCACACTGATAGACAAGACAATAGTCTCTAGTCCTTTTTAGGTATTTGAGTATGTGGTTTACCGCGGTCCAATGCACCTGTCCAGGGTTAGACTGGTATCTCACTACCATGCCTACAACAAAGCAGATATCTGGCCTCGTACATAGCATTGCATACATGAGGCTCCCCACGGCCGATGCATACGGCACGTTCCTCAATTCATCTTTCTCCCTTTGTGTCACCGAAAACTGATCCTTGGAAAGATATATGCCATGTCTGAAGGGTAACAGACCTTTCTTGGCAGTTTGCATGCTAAAACGGGCAATCACAGTATCCACATATGATCCTTGAGACAAGGTCAACATCCTCTTATTGCGCTCCCGCAATACTTTTACCCCTAGGATGAATCCTGCCTCCCCAAGGTCCTTCATATGAAACTGCTCGGATAACCACCACTTTATGCCCGACAATACTTCCACATTGTCGCCAAATAGGAGAATATCATCTACCTAAAGTGCAAGGACCACGCTTCCACTGACACATAGACGTTACACGCAACTCTCGTTTGAGCATTGTGAAAATCCATAGGATTTAATCACGTCATCAAAATGCAGATTCCATGACCGTGAAGCTTGTTTAAGTCCATACAGCGACTTCCTTAGCTTCCAGACCAAATGTTCTTTGCCCTTCTGCGCATAACCTTCTGGCTGTTGCATATAGATATCCCTACCTTCTTCAAGGTACCCGTTTAGAAACGCGGTTTAGACATCCATCTGCCACATTTCTAGGTCCTTTTGTGCTGCTATGGCTAGGAGTATATGAATGGACTTAAGCATGGCTACCAGTGAGAAGGTCTCGTCCTAGTCTACACCTTCTTTCTGACTATAACCCTTCGCCACCAGCCTTGCTTTGAAAGCTGTAATTTCACCATTCGCTCCTTTCTTTCTTTTGTATACCCATTTGCACCCTATGGCTCGACAGCCATCTGGCAAATCAGTTTTCTGGTATACATCCACAGCCGTAATGGATTCTATTTTAGAATCCATGGCGATCAGCCATTTGTCTGCATCCTTATCAGATACCGCCTCGTCATATGTCCAGGGATCGGTATCATCCAGGCCATTTTCCGGGATCAAGTGGGAAGCTCTCCCACGAACATGTACCTTTCGGGTTAGTGGACAACCCTCCCACTGCAACGAGGCATCTGAACCATGTCAGTAGTTGGCACAGTACGCGTTGGTCCCATACCTTGCATTAGTGGCAGTGTTGGTATAGCCTCACCTATTGTAGGTGGATTTACCATTACATTGGGCTTTCCCGATGGAATTGGTTCTTTGTCCTCAAGCTCGTGGAGGACAATTTCACTCTTGGATCTGTGGTTTCTTACATATTCGTCCTCCAAGAATCTCGCGTTGGTACTGACAATGACTTTCTGATTCTCAGGACAATAGAAGTAACCACCTTTCGATTGCCTGGGATATCCTACAAACAACATCAGCTTACACCTACTTTCTAACTAATCAGGTTCCTTTGTCAGCACATATGTTGGACAACCCCTAACCCTCACTCTGTTCAAACTTGGCTTTCACCCATACCAGAGTTCCAGAGGTGTTTTAGGAACTGATTTAGAAGGTACCAGGTTAAGCAAATAGGCCGCTGTTTCCAACGCATATCCCCAAAATGAAATCGGCAAGCTTGCATAACTCATCATCGACCTGACCATTTCCAAGAGAGTTCTATTTCTTCTTTCCGCTGCACCATTTTGTTGAGGGGTTCCTGGTGCAGTCCACTGGGATGTAATCCCGTTATCTGACAAGTACTGCAAGAACTCGTTACTGAGGTATTCTCCACCACGATCTGATCGCAGTATCTTGATAGTCTTACCTAGCTTAGTTTCTACCTCCGTCTTAAATTCTTTGAATTTCTCAAAGCATTCAGACTTATGGCGAAGCAAATAGACATATCCGAATCTTGAGTAATCGTCAATGAAAGTGGCAAAATACTCATAACCTCCACGAGCTTGCGTGGACATTGGTCCATATAAGTCAGAGTGGATCAGTTCCAACACATTTTTGCTCGAGACTGACTTTCCTTAAAAGGCCTGGTCGTCATCTTTCCTTCTATATAGGACTCACAGATTTGATGCGGTACCACTTGGAAAGAATCCAAGAGCCCATCGCATGCTATTCTTTTAATCCTCTTTAGATTGATGTGACCTAGTCTCAAGTGCCAGAGATATGTTTGATCCTCATCGGAAGAAAACTTTCTTTTTAAATGATTATTATTATTGGATGAGTTTGCAACGTTCACGGAAGATTTATGCATACAATCAATGATATAGAGAGAGTCAATCAGTTTGCCATGATAGATAACACCGCTATTACCAATGATAGAAACTCCACTATCGAAAATAACTGAATATCCATCACAAAAAAACTTGGAAACTGAAATTAAGTTTCGCCGAAAAAACCGGCACATATAAAACATCTCTCAAAATCAAAACATTGTTTTCAAAGCATAAAGTAAAATCTCCAGTGGCTACTGCTGAGACTCGCTCTCTGCTGCCCATTGAGATGGTAATCTCGTCATGCTTCAGCTGCCTTGTCGGCCTGAACCCCTGCAAAGTATGACAAACATGATCAGTAGCTCCAGTATCCACTACCCAAGAATGGGTAGAAACCGATGCTAAACATGTTTCCGTTATAAGTGCACATGACGTACCTTGTCTACCCGTGCTAGGCACTAGACAATCTACTTTACTTCGCTTGCGTTTGCATGGCCTGATGACATCTTCTGCTAAATCAGCTTCATCTAACCTTTTAAGCATTTCCTTTGCTTCAGCAACTGTCTTGTCAAAAGCTGACAAAGTTGGAGCAAATTCCAATGCCCTAAGGTCAGATTCCTCTCGCATCAGGGCTAAGAGCAACTCAGGAAGAGTAAACTCGCGCCTAGTACCGAGGGACTTGATGAAATTATCATAAGAATCAGAGAGAGAGTGCAACGAACTCCCATCAGTCATTCTCTTGCAGATCAGGTCCTCTACAAGATTACAACTGACAGTTCGTCTCACCTTCCCATAAACCTTCACAAGGTCCCTCCATATCTCAACAGCAGATCCGAACTTCTTGTACTTGAGCTTTAATTCTCTAGACAGACTCTTCATGATGAGTTTGCGGGCAAACTCATCAGAAGCTACCCATCTGTCATAGAACACTCGCTCATAACCAGTACAGTTCCAATACTTAGGAGTTAGAGGGTCCATGTAATGTATATGGGCATGTTTTGCAGTGCAGAGTATTTCCATGAAGCATAACTTCCACTCAGGAAAATTCGGACCAGTTAAAGGGTTTGTTATTAAGAGGTTGACAACGTGAGCAATAAACATGTCTGAAAACAATAAATTAAGAAACAAAAATTAAAACATAGTCGCAAACTATTGAAACAATTAAATATTGAAACCTTATGATAAAGCAATATTAATGTTTCCTCCAATTTGCTTAAGTATTACTATTGCAAGCCACACATGTGGACGTTTACAACAAAACACTTAACCAGACTGCATCTTTCAATTCCAGTCCTTTAATTCCAATCCATGCCCGGGTTCCTTAGACAAATGGAATTAATAATTGGAGACTAACTTAAGACCATATTATCCTACTGAACAGGGACATCGCAAATGAGTTATACTCTGGATAACATCTAAGCTAGCTTACCACCAAAGCCAACCCTCCCATATAAGGATCTATTAGAACACACCCGATCCCTATAATAAGGTTGTCTCGTTTAATTCAATCCCTAGAGAACTTATGAAAATTCAATACGCAAGCTACACATGTAGACGTTTATGCATGAGCTCCCACTTCTCACATGAATTAAATGTTTGTTTTAAGAAATCCTATCTATTAGAACTTATGAATAATAAATTAAGTAAGCTACACATGTAGACGTTTACCTAATAAATTACCCACTTCCAATAAAGGATCGCTTTGTGAAGGTCTTACTAAATTATGAGATTAGTAATTTTTAGTTCATAAGGTTCAATTGCACAGATTATTTTATGTAGCCATAACTATAACATTGCTAAAATTCTATCATGCAAGGCATGAACCCCGAATTTATAGTTATAATTAATTACATAAAATAAATCACATAGCATGCTTTAAAGCTGTAAATAAAAGCAGTAAACGTGCTCCTATTATCTACAACATGCTTGTATGCTGCGCAATTAAATTAAACACGTTTATCATGCGAAGACAAATGATAAAGCAAATAAAAAATGTCCTCGTGGCCCCATGATACGAAATAAAATTAATTCTAACTATTACAAGTTTGAATTAATAATACAGATCTTCGACAGGGCTCCCACTACTTGGATTGAGATCTGAATTCATTTTCCGAATTTGGGCCTCCAAGAATTGATTTATCGGAAAATTGGACAACTGGGCCGTTAACCAAATCACGGACCTAGGCACACATTGCAAGCCCAATAGTCCGTGAGAACTTAGCCCGACGAGCCACCACCGGCGAACCACCGCCGCCAAGAGGGCTCTAGGAGTCGTGCAACAGCCATGCACGTACGTGCATGGTTGTAGCCCGCGATCCGCCTCCTCCGACCCTTGCCTGTTTTGCATGCCGCCGCCCCGTCTTGCCCCGACCATCACCCGAACCGCCGTTTACTCTTCTTATCCACCATCAGCCTTCGTGACTTACCGGAATTGCGCATGAACGGAATCAGGGCTCGCACGAACCACGCAAAAAACCCTAGGGTTTTTCGGCATTTCGGCTGCACGCCCAGCCCCATCGCTGCCCAGCCCGCGTTGCTGGCCACCCGAGCCACCGCCGCACCACCTACTCCGCCTGTCAACTTCGACCGAGGTAGGGAGACGTACACCGTCGCGCGCACAGGGTCGCGTAAGCCTGCTGCTCGGGCGCGAAACCTAGATTTCTGCCGCGTCGCGCGCGCGCCCGCGCGCCCTGGCCTCGCACCGCCGTCCCGGCCGTCTGCCCCGGCCTCCCTCGCGCCGTCGACCTTGCTCGGAGCCGCCGCACCAGCCTGTAGGGTTTGAGTCTACAATGGACAACACGAGTTGCCATTAATTAAATGTTTCCCAAGGATCGTTCTTAGGATACAAGGAATAAATTTCAATTAAATAAACCATGTGAATCCTATGCATGCTCCTACAAAATTAATTGCAGAGGATGGATCTAGAGAATACCTGATTTCACCGTTTGATCTACAGATCTAGATCGGAGCCAATAACGATGAAATAAACTTAGATCTGAGATAGAACTCCAACAATAGATAGTTGTTCCTACAGATCTGATCTTCTGATCTGTTCCCTTGCTCCTTGGAAATCTGGTGAGGATTATCTACCAAGTTGGATCCGAGATCTGGAGAAATCGATCAATTCCTCCCACAGATCAGCCGCCGCTGTCTCTCCCAATTTCCAATGTACTGAAAGTCTAACTTGATCTGATGGAGAGAAGGCCTTATATAGTGTTAGGGTTTTGAGAAACCCTAACCCTAATGGGCTGTGAGCAATTAATGGGCCAGACCAGGGATCAGATGCAAATAATAAAGTGGGCCCTCTTTATTAATTAATCATTTCTTGTTCAAACCAGAACATAATTAATTAATAAAACATTGTTTTAACCTTCACCACGGTAACAATACTGACTCGGCCCTTTATTACCACGTTATTAGGAACGGGTTGCACCAAACTAACATGATCCACATATTTAAGGTTTTAGACATTCATTAATTAATTTGGCCTATGACAATTAGCCACAATTAACTAGTCTCTTATTTCCTGAGTTACACCACTCACTATTTTTCACTTATGTCTGAATTAAATAATTCAACCTGCAGGGTTTAGCATAATGAACCTTGTGAGCTCCCCAGGGAATGTCACCATCCCGAAACGGATATGCTTACCTACACGTCCAGACTAAGCAGGCCACACACAAATTGCCAACACCCAAAATACAAGTATTAGAGTACATGTAAGACTCGCCACTCTAGTAAATTAAAGTGTGGTCAATCTGTGTGTGCCCCTTATCCTTCAGTTAGGTTTAAGATCATAGGAAGTATGTTAGGGATCTGGCTCATTCGTATGTCAATGTGAATGGCACATTCCACTGTTGATCCCATCAATACATAACAATGTACCGACACAACAAGTAGCTAGGATAAGCCCACTTATGAACCGATGTGTCGCAGCTTAGACCGACAACCTATCCAGGGACCGTCTCAGCTGTGATACTGTTTATACCTCGCTAGGTCAAACGATTCATATGATCCTCTGTGATCTACTACACACCATATTATCATCCCTATAGGCGAGATAATAGGATATTATAGTTCGTTGTAAGTTTGTTCCATCAGACAACGAGCATTGTTGCGGCAACATATATGAAGACCAGTGTACAAAATACTTAATCATATATGCTTTCAGTATATAATTCCAACACAGCCCTGGCCGGCATCGGGCCGCACCGCGCTCGCCTGTGTGCGTGCGCGCGCCGCGCGCTGCTGCGTCGCCGCCGTGGCCCCGCCGCACGCCCAGCTGCCGTGCCCCACCATGCCTGACCGCCGTGCATGGCCTCCCGCCGTGCCGGTGCTGTCACGCGTCATGCGGCCCTTCGTTCTTCGTGTTCTTTGTTCTTCGTGTTCTTCGCGTTCTTCGTTCTTCATTTTCCGTTTTACAGATTTAATTTTTAAATAAAAGATTACATTGAATAATCCTAATTACAATCTGAAAAATCTAAATCTAACCACGGATTTATCTCGTGGGTGAAAAACGAATCCATATAAAAGGGCGGATTAACCCGAGAACCACGAGGACGAAAAACTTACAACCAATCCAAAAACCATCCATTGCATGCAATCAATAATAATAATCATGCATAATCATAGGCAATATTATTTTATCGATAGAGCCAATTAATTAACCTGGCTCTGATACCAATTGAAGGGATTCGTGAACTGAATCACGAAGTCCGTTTGCCAAGGATCGTTAATTGGAATATCAAAAATAAATTGTTGTACCTATGAACAATCCTAGCATGTTCCTATATTATTATGCATAAGAAGGTTTATGCGGAATACCTGGATCGATGAACTCGGAAGAACGCGTGCGCGGAGATGCCCTTTGATCTTTCCCACGCACAAAGATTTGATTTCCTAACAGATTGAGGAAATAAATCTATGAAAATAAAATAATTATTTTCAAAAAACAAGGAGAGAGAGAGAAGAAGAAAAATCCTCCTAATTTGATCTTCTGATCTGTATCCCGACTCAATCTGAAAATCTGGTGAAGATTCTCTATCAGATGCCTTGCCCGGTTGAGAAGCAGAATTTCCTCCTCGTTCTCAGATCTTAGTCGATCACCATAGCTCCCAAAACTGGTTTGCTGTGTGCAACTTATGATCTTGTGGTGTGTTGAGATCTGAGGAACTGAGGCCTATTTATAGGAAATTACTGGACTCCTATTGGGCTTGAGTTTCATGGGCCAGACCAGGGACCAAAATGCAAATAGCAAATAAGGCCTATCAATTAATTAATTCCCATATTCAACCCAGAATATAATTAATTAATTAATATTGATTCATTCCACCAGAGAATCAATACTGTCCTACCTATTTGCTACCACGTTTTGAGGTACGAGTTGTGTTGGTCCCGAAATGTCAGAGTCATCGTGTTGATACCTCAACACGAAATGCAGCAGAATTTGTTTTACGTCTCTTGCACTTAATGTTATTATCACAGAAATTATTTAGCTCAAGTTGTGATTTAAGTTAATGTTCAGATATACACTAGCAACTCCGTTGCTAGGTTTTAAATTGATCTTTGAACAGTAAAATAATAAAATAGTAAAGGCACACAAGATTTATAGTGGTTCGATCAAATAGATCTACGTCCACTCCTTAGCCAAAACGCTAAGAATTTCACTAGAAAAGTATACAGATTACAAGGAATCGCCTTTCCAGTTAAGTAGGCAGTGAGCTTTCGACCTGGCTACTTGACAGCTATCCTCCGTGAATCTGAACTTCTCTGATCACAGCTCCGGTCAAGTCAAGGGCACACCTTCGTAAAACTTGTCCTTCGCAAATGAGGCTTTTATAGTTTGCCTCTTAACTTAACAAATATGTAGCTAACGCCCGTCTGAGTCAGTCCTTTTCAAGAATGACTGTTGGATACTCCTAGTAAAGAGATTATCCCAATGATTGAAGATTCTTATCAGAGGTTCAAGAATCTTCAAGGCTGAGTGTCAGATATTGAATGGGAAGACACTCTTGGTTGTTGAGGGCTTTGAATGTGCTTTTTATCATGAGCTCTCAACTGACTACCTTTTCTTGTTCGCTTTGTCAAAGGTATCTCACACTTGAATAGATTGTGATTGAAGCGGTTATCAAGGTAGTAAAAGCAGTTTTTGATCCAGTCCTGGAATCTGCCTTTTATAGTTGGAGATTCAAAACTTGAATCTACATACCCGTTAGACACAACGGCTTCTTTATCCAAGAATGGATTAACTCGTCAGAACACTTTTTAAAGTAGAGATGTACTTTCCAAACTACTTAGGGAAAGTTTCGTCCCTTGTGTGTCCTTTTTGTCAAAGTGGCAGTCTGTCTTCAGCTTTTGAATCTTGCCCTTTGTTGTGCTAGGAGTTGCTGAAGCCTTTTACTGCCTTCGATCCTTTGACTTCTTTTGTTTCAAACTTTTTACTTCGTTGCTGAAAGGTCCGAATGCTAACACCTTAGCATTCTGTCTGGTTTGCTTTCAGCCATTTGCTAGTGATCTTTTGTTGGCTTGTTTCTCTAGCATATTGCGAGTAGACTGCTGACATCAACTGCTTTATGTCTACTAGGAAGTCTTCTCAGCATACTAGTCTATTACAACTCAATGTATAACTTATACAGGACTTTACAAGTTGTGTTAGACTCTCTAGATTTCAACAAATGATCGACCAACTAAATAAGGTTTGATCCAACAAAACCTTTTACAAATAAGTCCTAAGGGAGATTTTAGGAATAATTCCCAACAATTTCTCCCTTTTTGGTGCGATCAAAGCTTACTATCATTTGCTGACCATAAGTGGAAGAATGTCTGTGTTTTACAATTCTATGCTATTCTATCAATCTGACACAGAGTTTTTCCAACTAGGTTCAAGCAACAGAAATGATTGAAGTCAAATTCCCCCTCAACAAGTGCTGGGGAATATTTCTCGATTAAATATGAGTAAATGTTTGCAACAAAGCAATCTGCTAGAAATTCTAGCACTCATTAAATCAGTAAGCATTCATATTCATCAATCAACATATAATAGTCATGTCCACATGCTAGAAATTTGTTGAGTGCACCAGAAGTGTATATCAACTAGAACACACCAGTAAAATTCAGAAGTGGACAAAAAGATTTTGTCAAAATCTGATCCAATTTCATATATGATATTGCAAGTTTAAGTACAAATTGGATACAGAGGGTAAAAGAATTGACCTTGTCATTCATGAGCTGTGCGCTGGTTTGTCCTTTTCACTATCTGCTGATTTGTTCTTCTGAATGTCAGCAAACTTCTCCATTGTGAATTTCATGAAGTTCTCCAGAAGGGCTGCTCCCGATTCTCTTTCCGCAGCCTCACGCTCCAGTTCTTTGGCCAGCTTCTCTTGCTCTATAGCAATCTTCTGTAATTGAAGTTCATGTTCCTTTTATGTAGTTCTAACTTAGCTTCATGTTCCTTTCTTTGTAGCTCTAGTCTGGCTTCTAGTTCTTTTTGTTTCAACTCTTCCTTTGCTTCTTCTTCTTTTCTCCTTATTTCCTGTTCCCTTGCTGCTGACTCCTCTGCATTTTTCTTTCTTCTTTCCTGGTCAGCCTTTCTTCTTTATTCCCCCTCTTTGATTGCAGCCAAAAAGTGAGTTCCATAGGTCACAACCATTTCTTCGAGGTGAGTCCTGGTGTCTGTTATGTCCTTTTGAACAACTTCTAGACCTGTCCTGTTCTCAGAAATAGCTAACTTGCTTTCAGCGACCTCTGTTTGTATATGAGATACATCACCCCGTATCTCATCAACTTCACTTCTCAAATGGCTGGTGGCTGCTTCTACTCTTCCATCAATGGCTGTCTCCGAATAAGAGTTGAAGGCTTCAGCTATTTTCGCAGTTAATGGGAAGGGTATTTTGCAGGGATGTTATAGGAGAGGCATGGAAGGAAGTAGTCATAACGAGTTCTTGACTCGTTGGAATAGTTGATTGCTGTTCATGACTTGTATTTGCAGCAACATACTCCTGATAGCATAATTCCTCATGCAATATCCGATGAGCTGCGTCCAAAACTTGTGCGGTTTCCTGGAAAATCAGAGCTTCAGCTTTTTGAGCCTCCTCAATTATGTCTTGAATATCAATGTCCAGAAACTTAGCTATCATCTTATCTCGATAATCGAATCTCAGAGCAGCACGCTCAGTGGCCAGTGCCTCTCTTCGAGCCTGCCGACGCTCCTCTTGTTGAGATTCATATTCCAACTGACGTTTCTCGTATGCAACAGCAGCTTTTGCCTGTTATTTGGACAATTCGACTCTAGCATCAGAATATCCATCAGGTACGAAGGTGGACTTGGGTAATCCAGCAGTTTGCGAGAGGGAACGGTGTTCTCGGATGGCTTGAAGTCTGCACATCACTTGCTTATCCGAGAATTGTTTCATCCCTTGAACTTGATCAATCCAATCAAAGCACCAACGTTCTTCACGTCTCCAGAAGTTTAAACCTTTCGCTGCAATGCATATCATCCTCTCTTCGAAGCAGAGTTGATACATAATATAATCAAATTTCTTCCACCGACGGAACTCTTCTGCCAATAGGCGTCCTTCAGGTATTGACTCATCCAACTCACTGTGGAATAGATCTGCTATGGCTCGTTCTGTTTCAGAGTCAACAAACTGCTCTATTTCTTCAGCCATAGGTCCTAAATCATAATTAGGTACATCTTTGGGATGAACCTTTGCACACCATTGACTAATCCTTCGGAGTCCATAGCGACGTCCTGGTAGCCCATGGAGGGGTACTCGAAGAATAGCCTCTGATTCTGTGGTTTCTTTCCTTAGAAATTTTGCATTGTAAATTTCTTCAGCTTCTCCATCGGAGTCAGATTTAGAGATGCAAGATGATTCTAGTTCAGTGAGGTGTGAATCATCGTCTTCTGGTTGATGTGTTTTAGCGCCTGGTTGCTCTTTAGTAGATTGATTGCCAAGGAGTGTTTCCTTCGGATGTTCTTCGAGGTGTGCCTGCACCGGCACTCCTGCTAACAAATCATCTTGAATCTCACTGGATTCTTCCTCATTTCTTCTGCGAACCTTTTCCCAGGGTAGTGAGTTTCATTGAATGCTCCAGAGGCCAGCTTTCTTGTGAATTCTATATCCGATAATTCTTCTTCTTCAATGTTAATCTGCTGATCAGGTGACTGATTGGAATTGATTCTTCTGCTGAATAAACCTTTCCTTTTCCTTTCTTCGCAGCCTTTTCTGCTAGATGAAGTGGATCAGCAGTCGAATCTTCTGTAGCATCCTTAATGATAGCATCTTCTGTTGTATCTGCTATTTCTTCATTCTCTGCTGGAATTTGATTTTCTCCAGCATCATGGCTTTCTTCCAATGGATGATTTATATGCTCTGCTGAGGCTTCATTAATTATGATAGCATGGACTTTCCTGCTAGCACTAACTCCTCCGCTAGCACTGCCTTCTTTGCTAGCTTCTTTAGCAGCTTTCTTCTGTGCCATGAACTCTTCAACAGCTGATTTGACTCGTTCGAAGTTCCTGTCTCTGCCTTCGAATGTCATGTTTCTGATGAACTTTTGGTAATCTTTCTTTTCGATCTCCTTTAGTGTAGCTATGCGCTTCCTCTTTGCTTTTCTTGTTTCCTGACTGCGACCTTCTGCAGTCCTGAGAGACTTAGGAATGTAATCTGGATCAGTGCTGTCCTCAGTAGCATTCTCTGTAGAATCCTTTTCTTCTGTATCAATTCCTTCAGCAGCTGTAGTACTTGTCTGTTCTGCTTCTGCCTTTTCTAGTACTTCCTTGTCAGTCAGAAGTTCCAACCTTCTTCTGGTCCTCTTCTTTGTCTTAGTGGTAGGAGAATTTGTAGCAATTCTCTTTAGTGATTGAATTGGTACTGCCAATGTTCCAATAGTAGTTGGAGGCTGTTCTGCTTCCTTCGAAGTCACTATTTCGTCGATCTGATCAACTGGGAGATTTCCTAACTTCTCAATCTCCTCTAGATTTTTGAAACATTGATCTATTTCGGCATTCTTCTGCAACACTGCTAATTCTTCTTCTGTAATAGGAATGGAGTGTTGGAGTCTGGCTTCGGCTAAACTAGCTTCATCTGGTTCCTCTGGAGAAGTAGGTTTATTCTTGTCTACGTTAGACTTCCCTTTCAACTTCCGAGGATTTCTGATGTTGACCGGCTTAGGCTTGTGTTTTGTTACAGGAATGTAGTCGGTAGAAAGAAGTGCAACTCCTCGATCTACTCCTGTGTTGGTAAACAGAATCTCCAAAAGTTTACTAATCATTAGCCCAAAGTTTACATTCGAAGAGAATATTCCATCCACTTCCATGTGAGTATTCTTCTTGGCATGTTCTGCCCAGCTTTCAAAGATAAATTCAGCCCAATTACCCTTAACATTGTCATTTAATGTCATCATCACGGCATATTTCTTAGCAAAGAGCTCCGAGTACGATCCAGCATCACACTGGAGCATCTTGATTACAATCTCTGCAAGGAGTTTGTATTCCTCTGTCAGGGTGTTGATTGAGGTGTTGACCTTGAATATACTCGATTTCCCTTTCTCTCCTGACTTCCTCCAAAGCTTCCATTGTTTCTCTATTTCGGCTATATCATTCACCTTATATTGAGAGATTTTAGCTCCGTAGTTTCGAAGTCCAAAAGTACGAGAGAGTAAATCAGCATTTACTTCTACAATATGCCCATATACACATGTTTTGAATGATTTCTGATCATCACTCATAACAGCCCTAGCATAAAATTCAGCAACCATATGCGGATGAAATTGATCTGGTTCAGCAGTGAGATACTTTACCAGCAATTCAGAATCCAGGATATTCAAAATCCATTTAGGAAATTGTTTGCTGGCGAGGGGCATATACAGAATTCTGTCTTTCATAATCTGGGCCACTCGTCGCCTTTCTGCTGAATGCATGGACAACTTCTTTTGTCTGGCCATAGTTACCAATTGGTAGTAAGGAATGGACTCATCAATGTCCTCCTTCTTCTCAATGCCTGTGAACTCAGGTGCATGTCGAACATGCAGGGGTGAGCAAGTGGTTGAGGGATAGATAAATGAGGCCTGTTGAAGATTGACTGTTTCTAAGTTCTCGGATGGTGATGATTCGGGATTTAGAGATTCATGTGGGGAGATTGAAGAATCTTGATTTGAAGTCATGGTTGAATAGGGTTTTCTGAGGATTTTGAGAGGGTTTTTCAGAGATGGGGGTGAGAGATTTCTGAAAATTGGTGGGGATTTGAAATCTAAATATGGTGTAGAGGATTTTGGAGTACACGGAGAAATTGACGGCAAGGATTGAATTCTACTTTAAATTCAATCAACGACTAGGGTTGAGAGTCAGATCGTGGGTATATCCACGGCCTTCGAACCTTGAGTGTGGATGACGTGGCACAACCCCATTTGTTGCCGCCGTCTGGATGCATTAAAAGTTTCTCCATCATGAGAAGCAAACGTCCCACGCCTTGATGTGAGATTTTCAGCAGCCAATTTTAATAAAAGTACGCAGATGCTACCACGTATGTTATGCTATCATCCTAATAACCTCCGGTATTACTTTTTATGCATGATCATGATCTCGTCTGATATGACCTTTTCATCAATGAATTACCTTACTCCTCTTAGCGACTCTTCAACTTCTGCAGTGAACACTTACCAATGGCTTCTCTATATATAGAATAAGTAGGCGATGTATTTGATACGACTCATTGTAACTCTTGCTCTTCTTCTCACAAAATTTACTAATACGAAGATATGGAACAACCTCAATCTCTCTTCGTTCCACGCCACAGAATCCTCTGTGATGCTGGTTTGTATGTGGAATACGAAGCAGAATACCATATAGCATAATGGATTATGTCCAGTCTCCATGCTTGTGGTGTTGCTAAATTCATCTCTTTAACGCCTCATGCGTTTCAAAGAGAACATCTTCAGTTCTTCTTCCGACAAAGTCAGCCCATTGGAGACTCCATTGTAGGTGTCTTCAGAAACCAGTTGGTGAGATGGACTGTAGATACTTTTGCGTCGAAGTTTGGCTTGCCGAGAGGTCCATTTCTGTGTTGGACTATCGCAGTAATGAAATCACTCCAGAATGGTCTTCATGGATGAGGTGGAGGCGTTCTGCTGATCTGGACTTCTCGCCTACTCCTTCAGCATATGGGCTGCGCCCTCGCTACCAAGTCCTCTTCGAGATACTCCTTCCAGATGACATGATCTTCTCTCGTGAAGTCTGGAAAGTCATGATGGCAATAGATGATCGAGCACAAGTTGATTGGGCGGCGTTCGTCTTTCAAAGAGTGCGGCAGAGTGTTCTGCAGTTCCCTCGACTTCACCTTCCCTACAGGATGCCTCTAAGTTGGCTGCTAGAACAGAGATTCACTGATCTCACTTTGGGTCCCTCGAATCTTCGAGGAATAGACTTTTATCCCTTTGTACCTTTCTCGCCCTTTGATTGAATCTTCTGTTGTAATTATTTTTGATGATGTATATAAGATGATGTCGTTTTTAATTTTGACAAAATCATATAGCTACATTCAATATCGATCATCTTCTTGATAGTTGCCTTGTTAATCAACTGTGTGGTAATTCTGCTGATTATGTTTCTGCTAAGATCATAGCAGATTGACTATTGGTAGCAAAGATAGATAGTCTGCCACAAACGTAACAGATACTACATTAGCAGAGCTCTTCATCATCCAATATCGTTTGTAGCAGAGTGACCTTCCTTTAGTAGAGATATCAAGTCTAGCAGAAAATCCATTCGTTAGCATAAACCTTATTCATTAACAAAGATCTTATTCTCTAGTGGAGACTTCATTCGCTAGCAGAGATGGCATTCGCTAGCAGAGATTGCATTCGCTAGCAGAGATTACATTTGCTAGCAGAGATCTTATCTCTAGCAGAGATTTCAACTCTAGCAGAGTTCTCATTTGCTAGCAGAGGCCTTGTCTCTAGCAGAGACTTCAACTTTAGCAAATGAAACGACGATCTCAGAGTATATTTCTCCAACCGTCGATTGCGTATTCTAAGAATTATTTTGACCGATCTGTCATGGCGTCTGCCTATTCGACGAGTGACAGATTATTAATAACTCTTGTAATTTGAATCTGATCAATTCTGACGAGAAGAGTTATGACTTTCCCTTTATAAATACCCTTATTGTGAGTATCCTTGTGGCCATAACAACTCTTTGTCGAAATACAATCTTCAAAAATATGGATTCACCAGGTCAATCTCTTGAATTGCGCCGAAATCAGATCCTACATGAGGCTGGTTTGAACTCACTGTATGATAACAATCCAAGAATTGTAGAAATGGTCATGTCAAAGTTAAATCGCAGTAGATTGACTCAATTTGTTACTGCTACTCCCAGACGCTTCCAAGGCGATGTTCTTCGGGAATTCATCGAAGATTGTTCTGTGGAGGGGGATGGCATTTACGGTCGCTTCCACGGCAAACTCATCTACTGGTCACCAGACGTCTTTTCTCGTAGATTCGGCCTTCCCAGAGGTCCTGGGTCTGTCTTCGATCATCGTGTAACGGACATTGCCCCTGAATGGTCGGCTTGGCGGAAATGGAGACGTACTCCGTCGTCCGAATTTTCTCTGTCTGTCTCAGTATACGATCTGCGCACCCCTTATTGGGTGCTCTTCCGTGTGGCGAATAATATGTTGATGGGAGAAAATTGTGACGACACGTTCATCTCAAAGGAAACATGGCAGCTCATGATGTCTATTGACGATGGAGCCGAGATAGACTGGGCGAAATACATCTACAATAGCGTCCAAGACTGCGTCGAATATTATCCAGCCGTTCCCCTACTCAATGGAATGCAACTTAGTTGGCTGTTAGAGCAGAGTTTTTCTCACATAGCCGAAGGACCAACGAATCTTGTAAATGCGGACTTCTTTCCGTTTAGGCCTTCTTCCTCCTAGAATAGTGAATAAAATGTTGTTTGCAATTCTCCCCTGTTTCTTGTACTGATATCTTGTTGATGAATGAAAAGGTGTATGAAATCTCTACATCTGTCTTCTGTTATCTTACATGTGTTATCCAAGTCGTCAAACACTTTCTGCTCAGCATTCTCAAAATTGGCAGATAGATATGACGAATATTCCTCTGTAGATGTAATCATCTTCAAAAAAATGGTTAACAGCATCTTCAAGAAATCCAAGAAATAGAGATATTATAATATCTTTTTTGATACTCCATCTCTGCTGCGCTTGCATCAGTGTTTCAGCAACTTGTTTTGTGTCTGGTATGAGCTACCATTTTCCACACACAGTCATCAAGTGTTATCATTTAAGACGGTAGATTTCTGTCTTAGTCAAAAGATTTGTGCTATCCTTTGTTATCTTCTTTAAGCATTCGTGGAATAGAGCGCCAGAATATCCAGGTAGGTCGACTTGCCGTAAGTAACCTTATCAATACAGGTGGCGCTTCCCCCTTTGTCGAGACTCCTCGACTTCTGCTCATCTGAATTTGAATTCATTTGACAGGACACTTTTTGAGAGAGTGTTCCCATTATGGATAGAGCTATGATCTTCCTATAAATAATGATGCACTTGTATGTTGTAACTTCATCTTCTCCATTCCACTTTGCATAGCATTTCCTTCTTCACTAGCTTCAAAATGCATCGTATTGCTATTGCTCCTAGTGATCTGCCAGTCACTCGCAACCAGATTCTTCATGAATCGGGGTTGTATTTTGAATATGGTAACACTTGTCGTGTTGCCAACTTCGTTATGGGAGCTCTGAATGAGAGTTGCCTGACCCAGTTTCTGACTACGATGCCGGCATGCTATCAGAAATGAGCTCTCCAAAGCTTTATCTTCCAGAGTAAAGTCGATAATGATGCTATTTGGAGTTGTTTCGACGATGAAGTGGTGTGCTGGACTCCGGCCCTGTTCTCTCAGAAGTTTGGCCTTCCTCGGGGTCCTACTCGCATCATGGATGTCTTCCACCATTTGACTGCTCCAGAGTTCGACTACTGGAATGAATGGAGGCAGTCTGATAACTTTGGCTTTTCTCCAACTCCATCATGTTTGCATTTGAAGGAGGAGTACAGGGTCATCTTTGACATTGTTAGCAATGTCATCTTTGGCGTCCCTGCTGACAATTATGTATTCAACCCAAGGATTTGGAGGGCCATGATGGCCATTGATGACCGGGCAGAAGTTGACTGGGCTGAATTTTTCTTCGATGGAGTGAAGAGATGTGTTGATCTCTTTCCCCGGATTCCTCTGCCAACTGCCATGCAGCTAAGTTGGTTGCTTGAGCAGTCGTTCCCTCACCTTGTCTCTGAAGGTATCCCTCTGATGGGATTTGATTTTTATCCTTTGAGGGCTCACTTCCCTAATTGTGGTTGAAGAATGCTCTCTGAGCTCTCCTCCTTTTGGCCTTCATATGACTCCTTGTTAGCTTTGTGAACACATATGTTGTAGTTGATGATGTATCTGCTTTTTTCTTGTAAATTTGAAGTTTGTTGTCCTTCAGAAGAGTGAATATGCTAACTTTGAATTCCTTTTTATTTTCATAACATTATAATATCAAGATATCTTCAATGAGTCGAAGAAATAGCAACCAGAATTCAATACTAATCACCCAACTCTCAAGAATATCCTTATAGAAAGAATGAGAGCTAGGACTCATTCATCCACTTCAGCATCTAATTCCATTAATCCCAATTTCAAGCATAACTCTTTAAATCTGGTTTCTGGAAGTGGTTGTGTAAAGATGTCTGCTATCTGATCTTCATTGCATATATAGCGAACATCAATGTCTCCCTTCTCCTGATGATCTCGGATAAAGTGATGATGGATATCGATATGCTTGATCCGAGAGTGATGAACAGGATTCTTTGTAATGCACATGGCACTATTGTTGTCACAATAGATGGGCACACATTCATGAGAAATCCCATAATCTTGTAATTGTTGCTTTATCTATAGAATTTGTGAGCAACAACTAGCAGCAGCTACATACTTTGCTTCAGTGGTGGAGATAGCAACAGAGTGCTGCTTTTTGCTGAACCAGCTAATGAGCTTATGTCCCAAAAAATTGACATGTGCCGCTTGTGCTTTTCCTGTCAATCTTACATCCTCCAAAATCAGAATCTGAATATCCACTTACACCTAGATTGTCTTCTCTTGGATACCAAATTCCTAATCCTTCTGTACACTTCAAATAACGAACAATTCTCTTGGCAGTGTCAAAATGAACCTTCTTCGGCTTGGCTTGATATCTAGCGCATAATCCCACGGCATATGAGATATCTAGTCTACTAGCGGTGAGATACAGTAGTGAACCTATGATCCCTCTGTAAAGAGTAGGATTCACATCATCTCCTTCTTTTTCAAGAGCAGCAATGGAAGTTGTGCTGATAGGTATGCGCAAGCTCTTGGTCTTCTCCGGACAATATTTGGTGATTAAGTCACGAGCATACTTCTTCTGATGGATGAATATTCCTTCTTTGGATTGATGAACTTGTAGTCCAAGAAAATAGGACATCTTTCCCATCATGCTCATTTGAAAATGGCTAGTCATGAGATCAGAGAATCTATCACATAGATCTTGATTCTTTGATCCAAAAATTATGTCGTCAACATAAATTTGAACTAGGAGAATGTTGTCTCCATCCTTGATGTGAAAGAGAATTTGATCTATCCTCCCTTTCTGAAATCCATTGTTCAATAGAAACTTAGACAACGTTCCATACCAAGCTCGTGGTGCCTGTTTCAGACCATATAGTGCCTTCTTGAGCCTGTAGACTTGATTCCCTTGCTCAAATCCCGGAGGTTGCTCGACATAAACTTCCTCCTTGAGCTCGCCATTAAGGAAAGCGCTTTTTATGTCCATCTGCATCACATCAAACTCATGATACGCAGCATATGCCAAGAATAGACGAATAGCCTCTAATCTTGCTACTGGGGCAAAGGTTTCATCATAGTCTATTCCTTCACATTGTCTATACCCTTTGGCTACAAGACGCGCTTTATTTCTTACTACAACACATGATTCATCTTTCTTGTTTTTGAACACCCACTTAGTGCCTATCACACTTTGATGTTCTGGTCTGTCGACTAGTTCCCACACATTGTTGCGTGTGAACTCTGCAAGCTCCTCTTGCATGGCATTCACCCAATCTGCATCTAGTAGTGCTTCTTCTACTTTCTTGGGTTCTTCATTAGATATGTAGCAGGCTAACATGGCATTGTCGTTTCCTTGTCTGGTTAGGATATGGTCATTTACACTTCCAAGAACACTGTCTAAGGGATGCGCGCGTAGCCATGTCGGTCTGATACGTCCTGGAAATTCAGCATCCGGTTCTCCTTCTTGATGAGTATTATTTTGATTAGCTTCTACTTCATTCTCCTGGGGTTCAGCAACTGGAATAACTGGTACTCCTTCTTCATCTGCTTCTGGATCTTCATAAATAGGATCGGCATGAGCAGGTATTGTATTGGTTGGAGCTTCAGCAGCAGGTTCCCCCAGGATTGGATTCTCAGCAACTCTTTTGCTAAGATCTTCAGTAGAGTCTTCATCTTCTCTATCATCAAGTGCATTAGCAACATCAAAATTTTCATTTAGATATATAGAGGATGGGGCCTCAGCATGATCATTAGCATCACCGGCCTGGTCAGCAGTCTGGTCACCTGCTGAGTGCGATGCCTCTGGGATGACATTAGTCTTAGACCTAATCGGATCAATACTCATATTCTCAAAAGATTTTTGAAGAGATTGATCATGGATATCATTGGTCTCATGATTATCATTCCTCTGTTCTTTGTCATCCCTGCGCACTAAAGTAGACTCATCACAAATAACATTACATGTTATTTCCACAAGTTGAGTTGTCTTGTTTAACACTCTATAACCTTTGTGAGAAGGGTATCCATATCCAAGGAAAACGCCTTCATCAGACTTAGTTGAGAAAGTGTTAAGTCTCGACTTCCCATTGTTATGGATATAACATTTTGAACCGAAAGTACGAAAGTGTTTAATAGAAGGCTTACGACCATTATACACTTCATAAGGGGTTTTGTTGAATCTGCCATTTACTGCACTCCTGTTCTGAGTGTAGCAGGCAGTCATGATAGCCTCTCCCCAGTACTTTCCACTGAGTCCTGAATCAGCAAGCATGGACCGTGCTGCTTCCTTCAGTGTTCTATTTCTACGTTCTGCTAGTCCATTTTGTTGTGGGGTTCTAGCAGTGGACTTCTCATGATGAATTCCAGCTTCCGCACAGAAATCCATCAGAATTCCATTACAGAATTCAGTTCCATTATCTGATCTAATCCTTTTGACTGTAACTTCCTTGTTGTTCTACTCTTTGAGGATTAGTTCAGGTAACAGGATCTTTACCTCGTCTTTAGTCTTTAGAGGTTGAACCCAAGTATACCTGGAGAAATCATCAACAACCACAAGTGTATATATTTTTTTATTAACTGTGGGTGGTGTGACAGGACCAAATAGATCCATGTGTAGGAGTTCAAGAATTCTCCCTGAGGTATCCTTTTCTGGATTTGATTTGAAGGATGCCTTTGTTTGTTTGCCTTGTTGACACGCTTTACACACTCCTTCCTTTTGGAAAGATTCAGCAGGCAGTCCTTCAACCAATTTGTGTTTGGCTAGATGATTGATAGTCTTGAAGTTCAAGTGATTTAATCTTTTATGCCATAGCCAATTTGTTTCCTCTTTGTTAAACGCCATGAAGCATGAGTCCTGATGGCCACTTTGCCAATCAACCACATATAGGCCTCCCTTGCGGATGCCTCTTAGCTTTACTTCACCTGTAACCTTATCAACAATATCACAGCCAGAGTTAATGAAATAAACATTATATCCATTCTCACATAGTTGGCTGATGCTCATCAAATTGTGTTTAAGGTTTGAAACGAGAGCAGCATTGACAATTCGGATTCCATCTTGTTCTACACATCCTCTTCCAATGACTCTTCCTCTGCTGTTATCACCGAAAATAACTGAGGATCCATAGACGCTTTGTAGATCTGAGAATAAGTCTGCTCTTCCAGTCATGTGTCCTGAGCAGCTGCTATCAAGAATCCATTCATCTGGAGATCTTGACTCCTTCACTCGTGGATTCTTCTTCTGCAAGACAGTTAAGATAAGGATTTAGGTACCCGTTTAGTCTCGGGTCCTGCAGGATTAGCAAGTGTCATTGTTCGTTTTGGAACCCACATTTGAGTGATCTTGAAAATTTTCTTCTTGTCATCACTCTTTATACCTTTCTCAACCTTAGGATAAGTAAATCTTGCATACTTAGATTGAGGATGAGGTGTGGTAGTAGGGTGTGCCTTCATTGTCCTTTTGAGAAAATTTGTGTTGGACTTAGGCTTTACATAGGTGTTCTGCCTATGTGGTGTATATGCACTATGAGGGGGCTTTACAGCATTGTAATTAACATGCTTGCTTGTATGAAGTGAAGATCTTGCTGTCCTGGCAGTAGATGCATACTGCTCGGCAATCCTTCTAGGCTCTGCTGATCTAGGTTGCGAAGCATATGTTCTCGTATTCTGCTTGAATCTATTATTCCTCTGTTGAGGTTTCATAGCAGATACTTGAGCATTCTGCTGAGGTAGAACGCACCTCTGCTGTGATTCCCTAGCATATATTCTAGGATTCTGCTGGGGTATATCGTACCTCTGCTGAGGTTCCCTAGCAGATGTCCTAGCATTCTGCTGAGGTTTCACAGAATCGCTAATGAATATTTCAGCAAATTCCTTTTCTTTCAGTTTTTCTCCAAGGATGAATTTTCCAGCAGAGATAAACTGAGTAATCTTCTGCTTAGAAGGTTTTCCTTTATCATAGCGATCAAAACCAACGCCAGCTCTATCTTTGTAGTGCTTTTGTTGATTAATTGCAGCATTCAAAATAGCTTGACTAGTCGTGTTTTATTTTTTAGCAAAATATTTTCTCTCAAGAATTTTGAAATTTTCAGAAAGCATTAAAAATTCGGCTTTCATTTTTGTAAGTTCCTCACTTGCAGACCTTAGTTTTTCGACTTCCTCGGTCAAATTTGAAACTTTTAACTTCAGCGAGATGTTTTCTCCTACAATGACGTTTTTAATTTCGTACATTTTAGAGAATTCTTCACTTAGCTTCGTGAGATAGTCTTCCTCAGAATCTAAAGTGAGATTCTCGCAATCATCAAAGGTTACAAATCTAGGGATGTTTACTGAAATTACCTCATTGTTCTCGGCAGCTAAAGCCGTTTCAGCATTCTGATCAGCATCTGCATCAGCAAATTGATCTTCCACGACGTCTGCCATCAGAACTAGCATGGCTTCTTCATCTTCTTCCTCTGAGGATAGGTAGTACTCCTCTTCATTTTCCGGAATGTCCTGAGTTTCTGTCCTGGTTAGGAGGGCTCTTTTGACTGCATTGCCTGCACGTCTTTCAAATCTTTGTTTCAGCCGCTCCCTTTCTTCTCTGCTGACTTTCGGACAGTCATGTTTCAAGTGGTCTGGAGATCCACACTCAAAACAAGTCCTAGGCTTTCGCTCTGCTGAGCGGGTATGTGAAGGTGACTGCTGAGTCTCCTTTGTTTCCTTTTCGCCTTTAGCCTCCATCAGCATCTTCTGAAGTTTCTTCATCTGTTCTTCTAGTTCACTGATCTTAAGATTAGTAGACTGAGATCCAGAGGTTGTAGGAACCTCCTTTGATTGGTTTATGGGAACAGATCTTTCTGATTGTAATATGGCTTCTTTTGTTTAAACTTAATGAAATCCTTTTTGACACAATAAGCCAAATCGTCTGAGCTAGCAGTGAATTGTACTACTGCAGCTTCATTTTTCTTTGACTGTTGTATTATAAATTCATGAGATTTTAATTGAGCAAATACCTCGGATGTAGACATTTTGTTGAGATCTTTCTCACTTAGACTAGTCATTTTAACAAACCAGTCATCTCTGGGGTATAGTTTAGAGATAATCTTGTGATTCATTTCCCCATTCTCATATTTCTTACCAAGGTTGTTTAGCTCTCCGATGTTGGTGTTAAATCTTTCCTCCATGGCCATTATGGATTCACCTGCGTTCATAGAGAAAGATTCATATTTGTCAACAGCTACCTGCAGTTTATTGCGTTTCATCTGGTCTGTCTCCTGGGAAGACTCGCAAACATACTGCCACATTTCTTTAGCTGTATCGAACTCCAAAGCTTTTTCTGCCATCAACTTTGGTAGTGAGTCAAGGATTAGCTTCTTTGCAACATGCTCCAGCTGAGCTCTTTTCTTGTCTTCACTTGTGTATTCCTCAAAAGGTTTTTCAACCATTTGGGGTCTCTGTGGCCTTGGGGGTCTAGGTTGGTCTCCTTCATCAGCTCCTCCAGCGGGTTCGGGTACAGGTCCTATAAAAGTGTTAGCTTTCATAATTTTAATGGACCTCTTTCAAGTACCTCAACCATTTCTGGGTGTATGCTCTAAAGCTGTATTAAGGCCATCTTTTTCCATGTTGAAAAGTTCTCCCTGTTGTACTTTCCAAGAGAGTGATTCAACATCTTGTCTCCTAAGCTAAACAAGTGAAACACAGATAAACAGGTAAAAGTGCAAGGAAAATGCGGATCTGGTCTTAAGCGACTCAGAAGCAGTCGGTTTTTCAACCTCCTGCTCTGATACCACTTGTTGGTCCCGAAATGTCAGAGTCGTCGTGTTGATACCTCAACACGAAATGCAGCGGAATTTGTTTTACGTCTCTTGCACTTAATGTTATTTTCACAAAAATTATTTAGCTCAAGTTTTGATTTAAGTTAATGTTCAGATATACACTAGCAACTCCGTTGCTAGGTTTTAAATCAATCTTTGAACAGTAAACTAATAAAACAGTAAAGGCTCACAAGATTTATAGTGGTTCGATCAAATAGATCTACGTCCACTCCTTAGCCGAAACGCTAAGAATTTCACTAGAAAAGTATACAGATTACAAGGAATCGCCTTTCCAGTTAAGTAGGCAGTGAGCTTTCGGCCTGGCTACTTGACAGCTATCCTCCGTGAATCTGAACTTCTCTGATCACAGCTCCGGTCAAGTCAAGGGCACACCTTCGTAAAACTTGTCCTTCGCAAATGAGGCTTTTATAGTTTGCCTCTTAACTTGACAAATATGCAGCTAACGCCCGTCTGAGTCAGTCCTTTTCAAGAATGACTGTTGGATACTCCTAGTAAAGAGATTATCCCAATGATTGAAGATTCTTATCAGAGGTTCAAGAATCTTCAAGGCTGAGTGTCAGATATTGAATGTGAAGACACTCTTGGTTGTTGAGGGCTTTGAATGTGCTTTTTATCACGAGCTCTCAACTGACTACCTTTTCTTGTTCGCTTTGTCAAATGAATCTCACACTTGAATAGATTGTGATTGAAGCGGTTATCAAGGTAGTAAAAGCAGTTTTTGATCCAGTCCTGGAATCTGCCTTTTATAGTTGGAGATTCAAAACATGAATCTCCATACCCGTTAGACACAATGGCTTCTTTGTCCAAGAATGGATTAACTCGTCAGAACACTTTTTAAAGTAGAGATGTACTTTCCAAACTACTTAGGGAAAGTTTTGTCCCTTGTGTGTCCTTTTTGTCAGAGTGGCAGTCCGTCTTCAGCTTTTGAATCTTGCCCTTTGTTGTGCTAGGAGTTGCTGAAGCCTTTTACTGCCTTCGATCCTTTGACTTCTTTTGTTTCAGACATTTTACTTCATTGCTGAAAGGTCCGAATGCTAACACCTTAGCATTCTGTCTGCTTTGCTTTCAGCCATTTGCTAGTGATCTTTTGTTGGCTTGTTTCTCTAGCAGATTGCGAGTAGACTGCTGACATCAACTGCTTTATGTCTGCTAGGAAGTCTTCTCAGCATACTAGTCTATTACAACTCAATGTATAACTTATACAGGACTTTACAAGTTGTGTTAGACTCTCTAGATTTCAGCAAATGATCGACCAACTAAATAAGGTTTGATCCAACAAAACCTTTTACAAATAAGTCCTAAGGGAGATTTTAGGAATAATTCCCAACAGGTTGCATGGGCTCGGTATATCCCCACATTTAAGGTTACAGACATTTGTTAATTAATTTAAGCTCTGACAAGCTATTTAATTAATTAACATCTTATATTCATGAATCAATCCACTCAAACCTTTTCACTTATGCTTGAACTTAATCAGCCTGCTGAACTTAGCATAACGAACCTTTTGAGCTGTTCAGGGAATGTCACCATCCTATACTGAATGTGGTTACCTAGTTCCAGTACCAGACAGTCATATACAAACTGCTATTACCCAAGATACAGATATACAAGCTCAACTAGAGCCTTTCACTGCAACTCAAAGTAATACACAATCAGCATATACTTTTGTACCTTCATTTAGGCTTAGGATCTCGTCAAGCCATAGAGATCTAGATTCTTTTAATGTCAGATAAAAGAATCTATCTCGACTTAGGTCCTTATCAATGTGTGCCCCACACCAGCATACCAAGCCATCCAATATAAGATGCTTATTACAGCGTATGCTGCATCCTACACCGATAGTTTATCCTGGAATTATCTCAGTTGTGATAACTATTTATATCTCGCTAGGTCAAACGATCCATACGATCTTCCATGATCTTCTACACACCGTATGATCTCCCTATCGACGAGATAAGAGGATAATTGCATTTGCGACACACGTTTGTTAATTCAGACAGGAGATGAACATACAACATTTATGATTCCAAGTATATTAACCAATCGACCTTGTACATAATATACCAATCATAATGCTTTCAGTATATAAATCCATCAAGAATCCCCTGGCGGATCCTAGTTGTCATCCTCTCCATTATCGGGATTGTCATCAAACAGTGAGTTATGGCAAACATCCCTTCCATTCGGATTGTTCCTCTCGAGGTCTCTCTCCAGGTTGAACTGTTGGATCTGTGCCCTCATAGCTTGAACTTCTTGGAGAAGCACAGCTTGCTCCTCTGCAGTTAGCATTGGTGGTTGCGGTTGAATAATTGGTGGTTGTTCGTCCATTGCTTGACTGCTTGAGCCTTCCTGAGCACGCATATTCTTTCAGATCTTTCTGCAAGTGGCTTCAATATCCGGGTGATAATATAGCGGGTCCTTTCCTCTGGCTCGCGTACTCATGCACTACTTGTACAGCAACGGAGGCAGTGAAGTAAGACTGAAAAGAAAACAAAAAGAACTGGAATGTGAAAAACTAAAATTCTGAAAAAAATAAAACAGGAACGGCGTCGATCGACGAGAATTTACGTCGATCGACGAGGAAGAAAATATGGCGTCGATTGACAAGATTAAGCGTCGATCGACGTGAATTACGAAAATAAGAGAAATTAGAGGAAAATACAAAAATTATAGCCTAAATCAGTATTTTAATCACAGATTTAATAGTAAGATTAATTCTGTTCACTCCTCGGCAACGGCGCCAAAATTTGACCGCTAAATTATTAAACAGCGACTTAGCAAAGCTAATAATATAGCGGCAAATGAAAATTATCAATCCCACAAGGAATGAAATGACGAAAAATCCTAAATACTAAATCAGGCGTTCTTAAAATACTGGTTAGGAAAATCAAAGTTTTGGGTTTTGGTGGTTTTGCAAATCATAATCCTTGCCAGTAAAAAGTAAACAGTAATTTAAAATACTTTGGTTGAAAACAGTTATGAGAAATATCTCCTTATCAAGTATGACATGAATGAATAAATTGATTATTTCCCAATTTTAATTCCTCTTCGTAGTGAAACATCAGAAAAGTATTATGAACTTCTTTGTTGGACAATTCATAAAGTAGATTAATCAATTACCTATCTCCGCTCGATCTCAAGATAAATTAATTAACTCCCAAGATCTACAGATTTATCCCTACAATCAATCTCCTTCAGTTACGACAAGAAATCAGATTATATTGTGAAAATCTCTTTCGATTGAAAACTATTACAGTTACGTCTCAAGTAATCAACTAGTTAATCCTAAGATGTGGCCAACAAACTCAAGATTATGAATTAAACTCAGATTTCACAAACTATGAAGGGAAAGGGAAAATAATTCAATTAATCAAAACATGCATACATTGATAATTCGGACCCTAGAATCTGAGGAAGAGATTAGTTACTCATATTCAGAATAATTTTCATCATAGAAGAATAAAACCTGAATTGCATAAAAATCGGAATCCAAAAATAATCCCACAGAACACTGTCTTCAAACATAAACTTCAAAACCCTTGGGAATCTCTAATCAATCTTCAGTACTAAAATCTTGTAACTATTCTAATGTCTTCTCCCTTTGAAAAACGAATTTTACATGGCTTTTTATAATAGTGGAGAATGTATCATACAATATCTAGGTGTAGATATGTCTTTATCTTCAAAACAGATACAGACTAGGAATCCCGAACTATCGTCGATCGTGGGAGATTGGCAACGATCGACGCTGGTGAAGTACCCTCATCGATCGACGTGGAATGGCGTCAATCGACGTGGTTGCTGCCTCCGTCGATCTTCTCTTTTCTTCCTTCGTCGATCGCTCCTTCTTCAATCTCCTCGTCGATCGATGAGACGTCTTTGTCGATCGACGTGGACCTGAAACTGGAAATCCAACTCTTCTCTGTTTGTGACTAAAAACTTGCATGATTCATCATACACAACATTACGGGTACAAAAACCAATTCATGCACGAAAACAAGTACAAAAACGATCTTTACACCACACAATTAGTCAAAGAACAACCAGATAAGTTGGTGAAAATCCTAACTTATCAATTCAGATTAAAGAGTGGGAGCCCAACTTGAAGATCTGTAATCAAATTAAATCTTGTAATAGTTAGATTAAATTTATTTTTTCAGTTGTAATCGCATCTGAGGGGCCACGAGAAATTTTATTTATTTATTTAATTATTTCTCGTATGATGTGATTTATTATATGCGCACTAGTAAATAATAGGAAAGCATGCCTATTAGCTTTAATTATTTACTTTAATAAGCATGTTGCAATTATTTAATTTTTCGAGAATGTCTTATGTGATTTATTTTATGTTTTAAATTATGTCTATAAATTCCAAGATTCATATTAATTTATGATGGAATTTTAGTTGTGACGTAATTTATGGTAACGTAAAATAATGTGTGCGCATGAAACCTTTAGAATTAAAAATATTAAGCTGGATTTTGGTTCTTTTCTAACCAAGATCATTAGACCTCCACAAATACGACTTCTAATTGGAAGTGGGGCATCTTGAAGCCTAAATGACTACTCGGGTAGCTTACGTTAGGGGTCCCTCGCCAGTTCTAATGCGATGAGGTTTCTAAAATAAAACATTTATTTTAAGATGAGAAGTGGGAGCCTCTAAGCAATGACTACTCGGGTAGCTTGCATTGAGACAACTTTCACAACTCTAAGATTAATTTAAATGGGATAACAAAGAATGTAAAAGGCATGCGGTATGGGTCCAATACGTATGCTAAATAGTCCTTTTACATTCGGAGTTAAGATTGTGGTTACTTTGGCTTAGATGTTGCCTGGAGTATAACTTAGTTGTGATGTCCCTGCTCCAGATAGGTGAACATGGTCTTGGAATCTCCAATATTAATTTCTTTTGTCATTGGATACCTGACATGTTAAGAAATTAAAAGATCATTTGATCTGGTTGAGCGTTTGTCGTAAACTTCTTCTCGGTTAGCTTGCGATGAATTAGCTTGGGCAATTGCATGAAACAAATTGTATTGTGTTTATCTAAAGGTTACTCTGCATATTTATTTCAATTGTTCTGTTGTATGTTCTTAATTTATTTATTTATTCATTTTCAGATATGTCTATCATTATTCGTATTTTAGCACAAAATCCCTTAAGGTGTTCTAATTTCCTGAATGGAAATGGCTCATGGAGCGATGCATGTTTGCTACAAAGACTGTATTTGTGTTACTTGTGCCTCTTCCAGCTGTACCTTTCATTGAGTCCTCAGATTCCTCTCGGAGCTCTTTTGAAAAATGGATGACGAACAACGATAAGTTATTATCAATGCTCAGGTCATCCATGATTGAGGAGCTCCAGCTCAAGTATCAGTATTGTACTGACGCCGTTGAGATTCGGAGAGACCTGATTATGACTTATGGTAGGCTTGGACAGACTGCCAGTGCCTAGTTCATAATGAGAATTGTGAACAGTAAATTGGCACAGGGTGGTATTGTTAGGGAGCATGTGATGCACATGGATCACCTCAGAAAATTCTATATCTTAAATGGTGGAAATATGAATGATAAGTTGTTCACTGATGTCATATACGACTCCCTTCCAGAATCTTACTATGACTTCACTTCCATAGTCGAAGACAAGGTGTTCACTCTAGATCAGTTGATCAGTTTCTTGGAGGCTGCTCGACAAATCAATAACTCCTTGTTTGCTGTTGTGCTTGACTATCACTTTCCACTTCCAAGTGTAGAGGATGTAAGCATGAAGAATTCAACTAGTGATGGTTCTATAGAAAGATTTGGAGGCAAAGTTTACAAAAGAAAGTTATGTTCAACATGCACCTGTAAAGTAAATTGTCCGGTGTTTATCACCAAGAGACAACGCACGTCATCTTCTGCACTAGTTATTGAAACATGTTTAGCATCAGTTTCTATCCATTCGTGGATAGTTGATACTAGAGCTACTGACCATGTTTGTTACTCTATGCAGGGGTTCGAGCTGACTAGAGAGCTTGAAGATGGCGAGGTTACCATCTCCAAGGGAAATGCTGCTAGAGTCTCTGTTGCAGCAATTGGAGATGTTACTTTATGTTTTGGCAATGATGTTTTAACACTAAGAGATGTTTTGTTTGTGCCGAATTTTTGGCAAAACTTGGTTTCAGTTTCCAAACTTTTTGATGATGAATTTTCTATTATTTTTGATAGAGATGTTTCTATCATGAGAAATAACGTTGTTATCTATCATGGGTCACTGAAAGATTATCTTTATGTTATTACATGTTCAAACAATCCAACAATGAAAGAGGCATATAATTTGTCTAACCAACAGAAAATAAAATTTTCTTCAAGTGAGGATATAACATATCTTTGTCACGTGAGACTCGGTCATGTCAATCTTAAAAGAATCAAGAAACTCATTGATTGTGGAATCATGGATCCAATCCAAGTAGTTCCGCATAGAGTTTGTGAGTCTTGTATAGAGGGGAAGATGACGACCAGGCCTTTCAAGGCAATAGAGTCTCGAGCAAGTGACTTGTTAGACCTCATCCACTCTGATCTGTGTGGACCTATGTCAACACAAGCCCGTGGTGGGCATAGATACTTTGTCACCTTTATAGATGACTACTCTAGATATGGATGCGTTTACCTGCTTCACTATAAGTCTGAATGCCTTGATAAATTCAAGGAGTTCAAGGTTGAGGTAGAGAACAAGTTAAACAAGACCATAAAGAGACTACGATCTGATCGTGGTGGTGAGTACCTCAGCAATGAGTTCTTACAGTATCTAGCAGATCAAGGGATTACCTCCCAGTGGACTGCACCTGGCACCCCTCAGCAGAATGGTGTAGCAGAGAGAAGAAATAGGACTCTGTTAGAAATGGTTAGGTCAATGATGAGCTATGCCAGCCTGCCCATTTCCTTTTGGGGGTATGAACTAGAAACAACGGCGTACTTAATTAACTTAGTTCCATCTAAATCAGTTCCTAAAACTCCAATTGAACTCTGGTATGGACACAAGCCTGCCTTGTCCAAGTTAAGAGTATGGGGTTGTCCAGCATACGTGTTGAATAAGGAAGCTTACAAATTAGAGGGAAGGTCTAAGTTAATGTTGTTTGTGGGCTATCCCAGGCAAACAAAGGGTGGTTTCTTTTATGATCCAGAAGATCAGAAAGTCATTGTGAGTACCAACGCGAGATTTCTGGAAGATAAATTCGTAAGAAACCACAAGACCAAGAGCGAGATTGTATTTCAAGAATTTGAAGAGAACAATTAAAATCCATTAGAAGAACCCCGTGGCAACCTGGGTATACCTGTAATGGGTATGGAACCAGGTGCACGACCGCCTGTGCAAGATGGTGAATCACAAGTGGATGCACCAAACACAGACACATTGACGGGGCCTCGTCGTAGTGGGAGGTTGTCTCAATAACCTGAATGGTATATGTTCGTGGTAGAGTCTTCTGACTTAATCCCTGAAGATGGACTGAATGATACCGACCCATGGACATACAATGAAGCTATGAGTGACAAAGATGTTGATCAATGGTGAAAGGCCATGGATTCTGAAATAGAATCGACTACAGCTATGGATGTGTACCAGAAATCCTTACTGCCAGAAGGTTTTCAGGCTATAGGCAGTAAATGGGTATACAAGAGAAAGAAGGACTCAAGTGGTAACATGACGGCATTTAAGGCCAGGCTGGTGGCGAAAGGTTATAGTCAAAAGGAAGGTATTGACTATGATGAAACCTTCTCACCAGTTGCTATGTTAAAATCCATTCAGATACATTTATCTATAGCAGCACATTTGGATCTTGAGATCTGGAAAATGAATGTGAAAACCACGTTCTTGAATGGGTACCTTGAGGAAGGTCGTGACATCTACATGCAACAACCAGAAGGATATGTGCAGAATGATCAAGAGCATCTTGTCTGGAAGCTCAAGAAGTCCGTATATGGACTTAAGCAAGCTTCAAGGTCATGGAACAAGCGTTTTGATGATGTGATCAAATCCTATGGATTTGCACAATGCAAAAACGAAAGTTGTGTGTACCATTTATGTGTCAGTGGGAGTGTGGTTTCTCTTGCACTTTATGTAGATGACATTCTCCTATTTGGAGACAATGTGGAGGTGTTATCAGGCATAAAAGGTTCGTTATCCGAGCAGTTTCAGATGAAAGATCTGGGTAATGCAGGCTACATATTTGGGATCAAAGTCATACGTAATCATAGGAAAAGAATGTTGAGCTTATCCCAGGGTGCTTACATTGATACTGTGTTGGCTCGTTTTAGCATGGAAAATTCCAAGAGAGGTCTTTTACCTTATTGTCATGAAATTCGTCTATCAAAGTCACAGTGTCCTGTGACAGAGAAGGAGAAGAATGAGATGTCTATAGTACCATATGCTTCGGCAGTGGGAAGTCTCATGTATGATATGCTTTGCACGAGGCCAGATATCTTCTATGTTGTTCGTATGGCAGCAAGATATCAGTCCAATCCCGAGCAGGCGCATTGGAATGCGGTGAAACACATTCTCAAATATCTGAGAAAAACACGAGACTTATGTCTTGTATATCAGAGTGAGAACTTGTGTCATGTTGGGTACACGGATTTGGATTTCCAGGCGGATCAAGATGAGAAGAGATCGACCTCTGGATATGTGTTTACCTTGGGAGGAGGAGTTGTGTCTTGGAGGAGTGCGAAGCAGAAATGCATCGCAGACTCCACCAAATGCATCGAAGACTCCACCATGGAAGCTGAATATGTAGCGGCTTCAGAGGCAGCAAAGGAAGCTGTATGGTTCTGGAACGTCCTCCTGGAGTTGGATTTTGTTCCCAGCTTGCCTAAGGCAATCACAGTATACTGTGATAATGCTGTTGCAGTGGCAAACTCAAGGGAACCCAGAACTCACAAGGCTTCGAAACATATTGAGAGAAAGTACCACATCATATGAGAAATCGTGGCAAGAGGCGATGTGATAGTCCAAAAGATAGATACGAAAGAGAATCTAGCTGATCCATTTTCAAAGGGCCTGCCTCAGAAGATCTATGAAGAACAGGTTCGTGCTCTTGGTCTGAAGATCTAAGGTTGGACATCTTATGTCCCTTTCGTAATAGCTAGATTGAATAGACACACTTAATACTCTGTAAAAGTAATGGTATTATGCTTTTGAGTATAAGTGGGAGATTGTTGGGATTGTATACTGAAAGCATAAATGATTAAGTGTTTTGTATACTGGCCTTCATTTATGTGTTGCATCAACAATTCTCGCTATCTGATAAATGTGAATATACGACGAACTATAATATCCTTTTATCTCGTAGATAGGGATGACCATATGGTGTGTAGGAGATCACAGAGGATCATATGGTTCGTTTGACCTAGCGAGATATAAATAGTATCACAGCTGAAACAGTCCATGGATAGGCTGTTGGTTTAAGCTGCGACACATCGGTTCATAAGTGCGCTTATCCTACCTACTTGATTTGTCGGTACATGTTTATGTACTGATGGGATCAACAGTGGGATGTGTCATTCTCATTGACATATGAATGAGCCAGATCCCAAACATACTTCCTATGATCTTAAACCTTACTGAATGATGAGGGGCACACACAGATTGACCACACTTTGATCTGCTATGGTGGCGAGTCTTACATGTACTCTTATACCAGCACTTTGGGTGTTGGCAATTTGTGTGGGGTCTGCTTAGGCTGGATGTATAGGTAAGCATATCCGTTTCAGGATGGTGACATTCCCTGATGAACTCACAAGGTTCTTTATGCTAAGTCCTGCAGGCTGAATGATTTGTTCAAGCATAAGAGAATAGGAGTGAGTGGTATTAATCAGGAAATAAGAAATTAATTAATTGTGGTTGATTGTGATAAGCCAAATTAATTAATGAATGTCTAAAACCTTAAATATGTGGATCATGTTAGTTTAATGCAACCCGTTCCTAATAAGGTGGTAATAAAGGGGCGAGTCAGCATTGTTACCGCGGTGAAGGTTAAAACAATGTTTTATTAATTAATTATGTTCTTGGTTGAACAAGGAAGGATTAATTAATAAAGAGGACCCACTTTATTATTTGCATTTGATCCCTGGTTTGGCCCACAAACTGTTCAAACCCATTAGGGTTAGGGTTTCTTAAAACCCTAACACTATATAAGGATTTCTCTCTAGGTCAGAAGTAGCCACCACAGTATACAATTAAATATTCAAATCAGAATACTGAATTGAGAGAGAGAGAGATCGGCGGCGCTTCAGGGGGAGGATTTTTCTGATTAAATCCTCTGGCTTCCTGATTCAACTTGGTAGATAATCCTCACCAAATTTTCAAGGAGCAAGAGAACAGATCAGAAGATCAAATCTGTAGGAACACGATCCAAGCAACGTTCCATTCTGCTTCAGATTTAACCTCATCGTTCATCCTCCGATCTAGATCTGTAGATCAAACGATTGAAGATCCGGTATTCTCTTGAATCTACCCTATGCAGTTAATTATTATAGAAGCATGAATAGGGTGGCATGATTTATTTAATTGAATTTGTTCTTGATATCCTAAGAACGGTCCTGCGAATTAAATAACAACTCATGTTGTTGGCCGTAGACTCGAATCCTACACATGTAGGGTCACATCAATATTGAGAGATTGAATGGGGAATCCAGATTCCGTAGAGGAATCGGATGAATCATTATGTGTATGGGAGTCGGATTGTTGTGAGTGTGCGGGAGATTCAGGATTTGCAGCCATAACGAATGATTTTCTAAGTTGGGACAATATTTGCAGAGAGAACTTGAGAATTTTGAGAGAAAAGGCTAGGGATTCGAATATCAAAGATTTCAGAAGGTTTGAATCTTGAACGAAGTGAGATGTTTATACCTTCTGAGTAATGATCCAACGGTTGGGGAAACGCCTTTTCAAATTCAATCAACGGCTTAGGATCGACGAGACCTTTCGTATGGTAGCCAACTCTCCTATGAACTCGAGTGCTTTTGATGTGTTGCCTCCTGGTTTGACGCAGCCAGTTGCACGCATTAAATGCAGAGTGTCGGACACATCATTTCAAATTCAAATCCTTCCCGCTTTTAACTTCCGGAGACTGCTGAGAGCTTGGACTCAGCAATCTGCTAGCCTTGGAAATCCTTAGCAAACATATGAACTGCTGAGAGCTCGGACTCAACATTCAATTTTCTAGCAATCGTCTGTCCCACTAGTTGAAATAATATACCATAGCAATATGTCGAAATGCTAAGAGCTTGGACTCATTATTTCACTTCTAGCAATCGTCTGAACCACTTGCTAGTATAATAATTAGGAACTGCTGAGAGCTTGGACTCAGCATTCCTATTCTCAGCAACATATCTTAGAAACAGACCTTAAGCAGCTTAGAAACGTGAGCTAGGATACGTTTATCTCCATCTTCTTCGACAATCCAAGAAATCCAGAAAGAATGAGAGTAACAACTCATTCATCCACAACATCTTTTAGCTCCATAAGGCCTAATTTCAGACATAACTCTTTGAATCGGGCCTCAGCAAGCAGCTTCGTGAATATATCTGCTAGCTGATCTTCAGTGCATATGTATTGAACATCAATGTCCTTCTTTTCTTGATTATCTCAAATGAAGTGATATCGGATATCAATATTCTTCGTCCTTGAATGATGAACGGGATTCTTCATTATACACATAACACTATTGTTGTCACAGTAGATCGGCACACAATCAGAAGGAATGTCACAATCTTACAACTGCTGCCCAATCCACAAGACATGAGCACAGCAACTAGCAGCTGCTACGTATTCAGCTTCAGTAGTGCACGTAGCTACGGAGTTTTGCTTCTTGCTAAACCAACTAATCAGCTTATGTCCAAGAAATTGACATGTCCCACTAGTGCTCTTCCGATCAATCTTGCATCCTCCAAAGTCTTAATCGGAATATCCACTAAGTGTTATTCCATCACTCCTCGGGTATTAAATTCCTAGACCCTCGATACACTTGAGGTATCGGATAATCCTCTTAGCAATATCCAAATGTGACTTCTTCGGATTTGCTTGATATCTCGCGCATACACCAACAGAATAAGAAATATTGGGTCTGTTAGCAGTTAAGTAGAGCAAAGATCCGATGATACCTCGATATGATGTAGGATTCACAGGTTCTCCTCCTTAATCGAGGCTTATCTGGCAGCTTGTACTTATTAGAATCCTTAAGCTTTTCGTCTTCTCGGGCCAATACTTAGAAATCAGATCGCGAGTGTACTTCCTCTCGTGAATGAAGATTCGATCACTCGATTGCTGGACTTGTTATCTGAGAAAGTAGGACATCTTTCCCATCATACTCAATTGGAAATTACTTTGCATCAGCTCCGAAAACTTATCACATAAGCTTTGATTCTTCGAGCCGAACATAATGTCATCGACATATGCCTGCACAAGTAGGATACTTCCTTCATCCTTGATGCGAAAGAGAGTCTGATCGATTTTCCCTTTCTTGAAACCTTTGTCTAGCAAGAACTTTGACAATGTTCCATAACAAGCTCTTGGTGCTTTCTTCAAGCCATATAAGGCTTTCCTTAGCCTGTAAACTTGGTTTCCTTGCTCGAAGCTTGGTTGTTGCTCAACGCACACCTCTTCCTTGAGCTCACCATTCAGAAAGGTACTCTTCAGGACCATTTGCATCACAGAGAATTAATGATGTGCAGCATATGCAAGGAATAATCTTATTGCTTCCAATCGAGCGACCGGAGCAAACGTCTCATCGTAATCAATTCCTTTGCATTGTTTGTAGCCTTTTCCTACTAGACAAGCTTTATTTCGGACAACATGGCTTGATTCGTCTTTCTTGTTCTTGAAGACCCATTTGGTTCCAATAACACTTTGGTGTTCGGGTCTATCCACCAAATCCCAAACATGATTGTGCGTGAATTCAGCAAGCTCCTCTTGCATAGCATTCACCCAATCTGGATTTTGTAGAGCTTCTTCATGGGAAATATAACATGCTAACATAGCATTGCCTTGTCTCGTCCTGACTGGATCGTTGACATCATTAATCACAACATCTAAGGGATGATCTCTTAGCCATCTTGGCTTCGGATTGCTGGGTGCTGAGGTTTCAGCATTCGCATCGCCTTCTGGATTGTTCTAAGCTACAACATTCTCTTCAGCATCAACCTGGGGTTCAGCAACAGGTAACTCAGCATTCGGAACATCAGCATCAGGAATCTCAGCAACTGGATGCTCAGCAGCAGGAACTTCAGCATCCAAATGCGTAGCATCCTCTTTGGGAACGTCTTCAGCAACGCCTAAACCTCCTTCGGCGTCTCCTGCTGGATCTGGGATATCTTCATCTACCTTATCAAGTGATCCCTTAACCACCAAATTATCATTAAGATAAATTGGTGGGGTGGCCTCAGCATGATCATTAGCATCATCGGCCTGGTCAGCAGTCTGGTCACCTGTTGAGTGCGTTTGGATTGGATTGCAATCACTCATAGACTTAGTCGGGTCAATCTTCATATTTTTGAAAGAATTCAAGATCGATTGACAATGGACATCATTGGCCTCATGATTTCTCTCATTTTTCTCTCTTATAGATCTGCGCACTAAAGTAGACTCATAAAAATAACATTGCATGTTATTTCCACAACTTGAGTCGTCTTGTTTAACACTCTATAACCTTTTTAATATGGGTGTCCATATCCTAGGAACACACCTTCATCAGACTTAGGCAAAAAAGTGTTAAGCTTCGACTTCCCATTGTTATGAATTTAACATGTCGAACCGAAAGAACGAAGATGAGTAATAGAAGACTTACGACCATTGTACACTTCATAGGGAGTCTTATTGAATCTGCCATTGATAGCGATCCTATTCTTTGTATAGCAAGCTGTCATGACTGCTTCGCCCCAATACTTTCCAATAAGACCGAAATCGGCTAGCATAGACCGCACAGCTTCCTTCAAGGTCCTGTTCTTTCTTTCTGCTAGACCGTTCTGCTGGGGAGTCCTAGCAGTGGACTTCTCATGCCCGATACCAGCTTCGGCGCAAAAATCCAACAAGATCCCATTGCAAAACTATGTCCTGTTATCAGATCTAATCCTCTTCGCGGTAACCTCTTTGCTATTATGCTCTTTGAGGATGAGCTTCACTTCGTCTTTGGTTCTCAGCAAACGAACCCATGTATACCTGGAAAAATCATCAACAACCACAAGTGTATAAACCTTTTTACTTAGAGTGGCTGGAGTGACCGGGCCAAATAAATCCATATGCAAGAGCTCTAGGATTCTTTCTGAAGTGGCCTTCTCCAGGTTTGATCTAAAGGATGCCTTAGCCTGCTTCCCTTGCTGGCAAGCTTTGCACACACCTTCCTTTCGGAAAGTCTCAGCAGGCAATCCCTCAACAAGCTTGTGCTTGGCTAAGTGGTTGATGGTCTTGAAATTCAGGTGGGTTAGCCTATTATGCCATAGCCAATTGGTTTCTTCCCTGTTCAATGCTACAAAACAAGAATGTTGCTGGCCACTTTGCCAATCAACAATATATAGGCCACCCTTGCGGATGTCTCTAAGCTTTACTTCACCCGTAGCATAGTCAGCAATAGAGCAACCAGTATTTACGAAAGAAACGATATAGCCATTTTCGCATAACTGGCTTATGCTTAGCAGGTTTTGTTTCAGATTAGATACGAGCTCAACATTGATAATCCTTAGTCCATTTCGCTCTATACATCCTCTCCCAATCACTCTGCTTTTGTTGTTGTCACCAAACATGATGTGGGGCCATAGATTCTTTGAATGTCTGAGAACAACTCTTCATCCCCCGTCATGTGCGCTAAACAGCCGCTATCGAGGATCCACTCATTTGACATACTTGATGTCTTCGCACATGGATCATGTCCCTGCAAAACAATCAAAACATTGATTTAGGTTCCCGCTTAGCATCGGGTCATGCGGGATTAGTGTGGATCATAGTTCCTTTTGGAACCCACATCTTCGTGATTTTCAAGATTGGCTTCTTAATATCACTCTTCACAACCTTCTCAACATTTGGATAAGTATGTTTTGCATAATTAGATCTAGGTGGAGTTGTGTGCTTAGCCTTCATAGTCCTTTTAGAGGAAAAGGGTTTAGACTCTGGCCTCAAATAGGGGTTCCTCCTATGTGGTGTGTAAGATGGATATTTTGGTCTTACACCATGGTATTTAACCTGCTTGCCCTTATGGAATGAAGGATTTGCTTTCCTAGCATTGGGAACATAATGCTTGGCATTCCTTCTAAACTCTTCTGAGTGTGGCTTAGTAGCCATTCTCTGGATCCTGTGAGGTCCAGCAAATACATGCTTAGCAGACACTCTAGGGATCCTCTGCTGGGATCCAGGAGATGCACGCATAGCAGATACTCTCTGGGTACTCTGCTGAGATCCAGGAGCATTACTATGCTTACGCCAATTTGTCTGTCTAGCAGATGATGACTCAGCAACAGCCTTATCCTTTCCATTATCAGCATTCAATTTTCCAGCAGAAACGAATGATATATTTTTCTGCTTCGAAAATTCAACATTCTTGTTTAAGGCTCCCTTAGAGGATTTGCTTACTGCTTCAACACAACCAAGCCCTAATCCTGATTTATCAGAATGTCGTCTTTGTTGGCTAAAAATGGCACTAAGAATTGCCTTGCTGGATGTGTAAGAACATATGCATTCCTCTTGAGGTTTACTCTTTAAAGCTAGATTCTCTTTTTCAAGATTTTGAAAATTTTCAGAAAGCTTGGAGAAATCAGCTTTAAGTTTCGAAAAATCCTCACTTTCGGACCTTAGTCTTTCGACTTCCTCGGTCAAAGATGTAACTTTTAATTTAAGTGAGGTATTCTCTCCAACGATAGCATTCTTTATTTCATACATCTTTGAAAATTCAATAGAAAGCTTCGTGAGATAATCATCCTCAGAATCTAGAAAAGATTCCTACGATTCATGCATGATTGCTAAACCAAAAATGCTAGTAGATTGTACCTCATGTGCATTGACTGCTAGAGCCGATTCAGCACTCTGTTCAGCATCAGCTTCAGCATCAGCAAATTGATCTTCCACAATATCGGCCATCAAGACCAGCAGGGCTTCCTCGTCATCTTCCTTTGAGGAATAATACTCTTCCTCATTATCAGGAATGTCTAGCACTTCGGTCCTGGTCAGCAATGCCCTGGTGACCTCTCGAACAGCTCTTCTCTCAAACCTTTTTTGAGGCGCTCTCTTTCTTCCTTACTTACCCTTGGACATTCATGCTTGCGATGATCTGGAGAATTACACTCAAAGTATGTCCTTGGCATTTTCTCTGTGGAACGAGAGGATGATGAAGTAAGCTTGGCTTCCTTTTTTAGCTTTAGCTTCCAGCTTCAACTTCTGAAGCTTTCGTATTTTCTCTTCGAGCTCGCTTATCTTCAGATCCTCAAGTTGCGTGTTGGAGGGTGGAACTACTTCCATTGCTGGAGAAGCAGGAGCAGATCTCTCATGTGGACATAAGAGCTTCTTTGTCTTCCATTTTCCAGCATCTCTCTTCACAAAGAATGCTAGATCCTCTGGGTGTACAACATTTGATGACAAAGTTTTTGTAGCAGCGGCTTCGTTATTCTTTGATTGTTGTATAATAAATTCATGAGTTTTGAGTTGAGCAAATACCTCAGATGTGGACATTTGGTTAAGGTCTTTCTCGCTCAAGCTCGTCATCTTCACGAACCAGTCCTCCCGTGGAAAGAGCTTTGAGATGATCTTGTTATTTATCTCTCTGTTATCATATGTCTTGCCCAGATTCCAGAGCTCTCCGAAAATAGTGTTGAATCTTTTTTCCATATCTTGGATAGATTCTCCTGCAATCATAGAGAAAGATTCATACTTATCAACAACTACGTGGAGCTTGTTGCGCTTCATCTGGTCGTTCTACTGGGAAGATTCGCAAACATAATCCCACATTTTCTTGGCCATATCAAAGTCTAATGCTTTGTCTGCCATTAGCGGCGACAAGGAGTCAAGAATCAGCTTCTTTGCTAAGTGCTCCAACTGAGCTCTTTTCGTATCTTCCACCGTATACTCATCAAACTTCTTCTCGATCATCTGCGGAGGTCTCAGTTGACCTTCAGCAACTGGACCATCGAAGGGGTTGACCTTCATAATCTTTATGGGACCTTTGGTGAGAACATCTACCATCTCTGGATGTATGCTCTGGAGCTGGATAGTGGCCATCTTCTGCCATGAGTTGAACTTTTCTTTGGTATACTTTGGCAAAGTATGATTCATCTTGACAATCTTAGAGTTCATGAGCTAGATCAACAGAAGAGCAAATTAATAGTGCAAGGAAAAAGTAAAGATATGGTCTTAAAGCGACTCAAAGCCAGTCGGTCTTTCAACCTACCGCTCTGATACCACTTGTTGGTCCCAGATCAGAGTCGTCGTGGTGAATGACAAACAACTAATACACGAATGTAGCAAAAGTTTAAAGTATATCTTGAACTTATGTTCTTGTTAAAAGTTTTTAGCTCGGAGTTGAGATTAGGGTTTCTTACAATCAAGTACTCTAGCAACTATGGTTGCTAGGTTTCAAATCACCACATAAACAGTAAGTAATAAAATAGTAAAGACCACACAATATTTATAGTGGTTCGATCCAATAGATCTACGTCCACTCCTCAGCCGTATTGCTGAGAATTCCACTAAAAAGATATGTGAAATACAAGGATTCGCCGAACACTTGTAGCAGGCGGTGAACTTTCGAGCCGGCCACTACAACGCTATCTTCCGTTACTTCACTCATCTAGTCCTCAGCTACGGCCAAGTCAAGGGCGGCACCTTCGTAAAACTTGTCCTTTGCTGGTATGGAGGTTTTATAATTCTCTCCGAAATTTTCTGGTTTCGGCAGCTTTTGCCCGTGAGAGTCAATCCTTTTTCAAAGATGTGACTGCTGGATGCTTCCTATGATTGGAAGTTATCCCAATGATTGAAGATTCTTGAGCAAAGTCAAGGAATCTATTGAATGCAGTGTTGGGTATTCAATGTAGTGACACTTGCTGTTGAGAGCTTTTAAGATTCTTCTTAAATGTGGGCTCTCAACTGACTACTCTCTTTTTCCTTTTTCGCTTTGTCAAAGGAATCTCTTGATTTTCAGTTGTGTTTGTTGTGTAGAATGAGCAGTAGTAGTCGTGTCTCTGTTTTGACTTCTCTATTATATCTGGAGATTCAAACTTTGAATCTCTAGACCCGTTAGACACAACGGTCCTTCTCGTTCAAAATAGCTTCTTGCTTTTTCGTCCTTTTCCAACGTGTACAGAGCCTTTTTACCTACTTCGGGTAAGGCTTTTGTCCTTTCCTTGTACTTTTGTCAGAATGGTAGTATTCGAGATCGTTGCTAGATATCTTCGTTGCTTAGCATTCTCGGAGAATGCTGAAACCACCTGCTAAATCTTTTGATTACTACGCTCTTCTAGCAATCTGCTCTTCAATCTGCTGGCTCCTTCAGTAGATGAGCATTTCAGCATTTAGGTCTTGACTGTTGATTGCTATTCCTTAGCAATCTGCTGAGCATTAGCAAATGCTAAGTCCTTTAGCATTTTGCTATCTTCTTTGCTTCCGATTAGCAGTCTCTTTCTTAGCATATGATTGCTAACGCCTTAGCAATCATTCTTCTTAGCACTTGACCGCTAACATCTTTAGCAGTCATTTTTGTCTGCTGATTTCTCTAGCAGGTACCATCTGCTGAAAACTCTTATAGCATTTCGAAGTTGCTTGAATAGATTTCCTTTGTTCCATTTGTTGAATCCTTCAGCAACCTTCTCAAGCACTTCTTAATCTATTACAACTTGATATTTTTTCTAAATAGGACATTACATAGGAGTTGCTAGACTATGCTAAAATTGAGCAATGATCGACCAAACTACTATGGCTTTGATTCAACAAAACCTTTTACCATTTTGATCTAACAAAGGAATTTACAAATAATTCCCAACATATCTCTACCGACCATTTTAAAATCTCCAACTATAAATAGCAGAAGGATCAGAGAGACACGTTATGAACTACGATTGGCGATTAACAACTAACGACATATACTTGGAGAACACTCAAAATTTTTGCCGAATTTAAAGCTCAAAGCATTAAAAGCTCTCTAGCAAGAAGACATTAACTCTGTGGTTCAATTATTGAACACGAGGCTTTATTGCTTAAGGAATCTTCAGAGATTCACCGTGTGACCTTTGTGTACACGAGGATTAAGTCTTTTGACTTATTCTATTTTTCTTGGTGTTCTTACTTTTCAAGTGACAACACAACAACCTGATTCTCTAAGGAGAAGAAGGTTATTACGGGCTTTTGCCAACCAGTATATGTTATGGAAAGAACTCAACCATCCACCCACCGGAGAAGGAGAAGGGAGGTTTGTCCTCAATCCATTTCCGACGACTACCAGTTCTGAGAAGACTTCAAGGTGCCACCTGGCTTTGAGGAACTGAAGAAGGAGTGAAGAACAACTGTCGGGGCGAGTGATCCAATTTGTTGTGGATGGTAGTTTCTACAACATTTGGCTATAGATCGTTAGGAATATATCTTCATTACTTAGTGAATTACCGGATTAATTTCCGAAGAGTGGATGTAGGACTTAAGGCTACTAACCACTATAAATATCATGCATCATTTACAGTTTTATTTACTTTACGCACCATACAGTTTTCAATTATGTTTTGAAACCTTCAATACTTCTCTGAAAGTGTTGAAGTGTATAACTGTTGACTGCATATAACAGTAAACTGGTTACCTAAAACTGCTGGCTAGCACAAACTGTCGTTTTAAAATTGTTGGTTCAAACTGAGTTGTCAGGTTGAAACTGAACTGCCTGCGTTAAGAGTACAAATAACTATTCTTATACTTTCGCTGCACATTATATGTACTCTGATCTCGGACCAACACAAATTGAACAAATTTTTCCGCTGCACATTTTTGTTATACACTGGTAATCGGGACCAACAATACAAAAATTTTTTTAGATATTAACAATACAAATATTTACCCATGCTTGAATTGATATAATTTCCAGTCACAACTATGTGAATGAACTCCTAGCAAAACATTACTCATATCTCTTTCCTAAAATGTGGTTTATTTGTCATACATAATTTGAAACAAAATCTACAAGTATCACAAAATTCAAAACCAAATAATGTGAGATAGTCCAATATTTTCAATCTCCCTATTTTTTTTTTCTTATTGATATGGCCGGGTTTGATTAGCTGAATGAGAGAATTTTCGTTACTTCTACCAAACTGAATGCGAAAGTTTTTCTTAACCATTTTCTAATTTTCGAACTGTTAATCATTTTCAATTCCAGAGAAGCAACCTTAGTATGCGCACTCGTAAACTCGGTGAATAGGTAACCTCTCATACTACCTCGTCTGAATTCTTCTTCGAGCAGCGACTTGTCTTTAAATCTATTCTTAACAAGTGAAAGAAGCCATTACTTTTTTGGAACTAATTATGTGAGAATTGAGAAAGAGAGAGCGCTAAAGATTTATCATAAATCCTAGCTTTTATAATATGGATCTTGTGAGTTTGAGATATGATTTTTATGACATAGTCTCTCAAAAGTAGGGGTCTAAATGAGCCAAGCTACTCGTAAGCTACTCGGAAAATACTCGATCGAAGTTCAATTGTTTAATAAACGAACCGAGCTCGAGCTTCAAGTCGAGCTCGGATGTATTCGGTTCGCCAGGCTCGCGAGCATGTTCGAGTTCGAGCTCGAATCGAGCTCGATCTCGAACATGTTCGCGAGCAGGCTCGCGAGTAGGCTCGTTTAACAGGCTCGCGAGCAGGCTCGTTTACAAGCTCGTGAATAGGCTCGTTTAAGAGATCGCGAGTATGCTCGTTAATAAGCTCGTAAATAGGCTCGTTTATAAACTTGTTTTTAATTAAATTTTAATATTTATATATTTTTCTATTTCTATACTTTTTATGATTATATAATTATATTTCATATTTGTTTTATAATACTAACAATAATATGATCAATCAAACCATACCATATAAAAAACTTAATTTATTTAAAAATTAAGATAAATATTAAATTAAGAATGAAAATTATTTATATGAGTGACAATTATTTTAAATATAGTTTTTTAGATATATGTGGTTTTAAAGTTTCACTTAATTAAATTAGTTAATTTCATTTAAAATCGAAACAATCCATTCTATGAGAAATTTATTTTATTTGTAAATCTAAGAGAAATTTAAACAAATAATATATTATTATTGAAATAATAATGTTTGTATATACATTTAAAATTTTATATATTTTTAAAAATGTACACATAATGGAAAGTTAAGATAAAAATATATAATTAAAACAAACTCACAAGTTATATTACTCAATACACAAATATTAATGTATATAATATGTCTATACAAACAATTAAATCATAATACTTTCGTTAAAATGTATATATAATGGAAAAGTAAGATAAAATTATATAATTA
>JAPKLW010000327.1:275481-301404 GCA_026898455.1 Plectranthus barbatus
TAGAGGTTAGATTGTATGAGAATAGATGTTAATGTGAAAAATGAGAATAAAAAATGAGAATAAATCGCAGCCATTGATTGCACAAGATCTGCAGCCATGCTTTAATAATTTCCGTTTTCATTTTATGCTCCCCGTAGTTTATTATTACATATTTAAGGATATCTTTGTCGTTTAACATGTTTTAATTATGGTATCTCCCTTAAATAAACAATTTTCTTTTTTGTTTTTCTTCTTTCACGCGATTTGGATATGTAATTCTTTTCCTTTTCGATTTTCCATGAGATTTTGATTGTCTTGTTGAATAAATTTTGATATTTACTCAATATAAATTTGTCTTTGTGTTCATTTTACACTCATTAATTCATATATATGATTTTGGCGATCAAATTCTAATTTTGATTTGCTCATAAGGTTAGATTCGAAGTTTTTGTGCTTTCTATGTTCACGTATCTTTCTGGTTTTCTAATTTGTATATCATATGTGTTCTAGTTGTTCGAAATTTTTGGATGATATTTGTTGATTATAGTTTCACGAGACTGCTTTTGATATATTATTTAGAGGGTTTTGTGTTAAATAGTTTTGGAAGTCTTTCATTTTTTAGTATTGCGTTATTCATCTGTTTTGATATTGAATTTCATTATTTTGTTTGTTAGCTTCATCAACCATTTCATTACTTTTTTATTGAATTTCATGTTTGGTGATGCGATGTTCATTTTATCTATTCTCAAATTCATTTATACTAGAGTGTACTGGTACGATGAAGCATTACAAAGGGAGAAAATTTAGAGAATTGGATGAGTACTGAAAAAAAAATTGCAGAGATTTTGTCATTTAAGGACGTATGGTGCAGATAAAATCTAGGTTGCAGATTTTTGTTCGTTGTACCAAATAACAATGTACAATTACATTTTTTTTAAGGAGATGTACAATTACATTGAATTTATTTTATAATGACCAACACTTGAGATAAAATAAAGAACGACTAAAATAAAGAAAAATCTCTAATATAAAATGCATGTCCGGTGCAACATCAAAATTTACATCGAATTTATTTTATAATGAACCACAATTGAGATAAAATGAAGAATACAATACATAAAATGATCGAAACACATCTTTTGCGCCCTGGTTCGGAATGACTATGTTGCCCTTTAATTAAGTAAAATGAGGATAAAATGTCGCGTTTTTTGTAGAATGTCTTATTTAATCTGGATCGTTGATGTTGTCAAATCTATGAACTATATATATTCTCATTTCTCACGATAAGGGCTATTCTCAGCAGATCAACCCCCTATATATATATGTATATATATAGAAAGGGACCGAGTGCGATTTAATCATTTTTCTTTAAAAAAAATAAAATAGATTTAAAAAAAAAAGGTGAATGTGACTCGAGTGCGACCTTGAGTGTGACTCGAGTGCGACTTACTGACACCGAGTCAGTGGCCGACATGATTGCCACCCATGTGCCACCGAGTGCGACTCAGTCAATTTTTTTAAAAATATAAGTTATTAAAAAAATTATTTTTTCACATTGAAACCCTACATTGGTCCCCCCTAATTTGGACGTATTATGTGTGCGTTAATTGATGAAATTTATGGACGAATTCATGAAATATTTATTATTTTATTTGTGTTATTTATTGAAATGGGTTGATTTATGCTTGTTTTTTAATTCATGAAATATTTATTATTTTATTTGCTAATTGATTGGACTGGGTTGATTTACGCGTGTGTTAATTAATGAATTTCTTGTTAATTTATTTGTGTTAATTGTTTCGGTTGATTTATTTGGAATTTATCAAATTTATATTGTTAATTGAAAAGTATTTTTGTGATTATATTAAATGTGCAGATTAAGTGGATTAGAGCTGGCATACGCGGTGCATCTAGTAAAATTAACCTATGCGCTAGTGTTTCGGTATAAATTTTTGTCTCGACATCAGAGTGCAAGACTGTGCAGAGGAAGGTATAAGATATGCAGTGGAAAAAAATATGACAGTTGCATTTGTTTACCAAAAATAGAGTATAGTCAGTTTTGTGTGTTTAAAAGACTTAAGCTTAGTCCTGTCCTGGTTAAGTCAGTTTCATAGTATATAATATCCAATACTTGGAAGTATTGAAGGTTTCAAAGTCAGTTTCTGAAATAGAAAAAACTGAGCAATAAGTGGATAATTCACTAAGTTAATACAAGCCTCCTTACGATATATACACAGTATGTTGGCACCTCTGCGTTCCGGTCAGCTATGGCACTCGCCTAGGAACTCCTTGCAGACTTAGCCTTCAGGTTGAAGTGGGGACGAACCCCGCAGCCTCCTTCCCGGTGGTTGGATGTTTACTTGTTCTTCCCAGAACAAAGGTGGTTGGCATTCGCCCGTGAGAATCAGAATCGTAGACTAGGAAACTAGTTGCTATGAATATATCTCAGAAAGATATATTCACCAAGAAGAGCTTCAGCCTCGTGCTAGGAGAAGTTTAGTGTTAGAAAACACGAAAACTCAGAGAGTTTTTCATAGAGAGATGACCTGAAAATTACCCTTTTGTATTCTGTTCTTGTTCGTTCGTTCTGGTTCACGTTCAGGTCTTTTTGGTTATATTCTTGGTAATTGTCTCCGTAACCCTTTAAGGTTAAGAGGACATACCTTTAAATATAGGAAGACCTATGTCAATTTGAATTTCTATCCATTATAATCACAAATCCAGACGTTAGACTCATGTATTATATTGTCCAATCATAGCCCATGTCTTAGGTCTCTTTTCCGCTCTGCTCTGTAGCGTAAGTGTGCATTACACTAACTTTATGTCAGACCTCTTTTCAGCCCGATGAATCCCAATTTAGATAACCTCGTACTGAATTGGGCATGTATGAATGCCTGAGCTTCGATATCTTTCGAATAGGTCATTCTTTAAAGGTAGAGACTCTGATACAGACTATTAAAAGTGAGTACAACTTTGCCCTCATACTGACTTCCCAGGGTCAGTATGGTAAACCCTCATATTGACAATCCATAGTCAGTATGGAAAAAGCCCTCATACTGATTTCTCCTTATCAGTATGGAAATCCCTTGAGATGACTTCTCCTTAGTCAGTTCGGGAAAGCCCTCATACTGACCTCTCCTTGTCAGTATGGACTGACCTTAAGCTGAGTGCTCCTACATAGTTTTTTATCAAGGCTAGGCGTGGTGATAGTCAGTTCTCGAGCATTCACCTTTGCTCGGTCTTCAGCCTATGTTCTATTACAACTCAATTCTATCCTATACAAGGATTACGGTTTAGAACTTTAGAAACTGGAAAAATTGACTAAGATGGCTTACAACTTTTGACCCACCAAAACAACAAAAATTAAGGAAGGATTTCTCTATAAAAAAATCCTAATAATTTCTCCCTTTTTGTTGTGGTCAAAGCCATCTCCCTTTAGAGTTTTTAAAGTTTTGACAATGTGTCACATAAACTCAGAAAAGTTCCCCCTCAACTTGGGCTTTTTACTAAAGATCTTCTCCTTATAAACTCGGAGAGATATTGCTCGATTGATTTTTCTGGTCAGTTTAGAGCAATTTAAATCTTAAGAAGGGGAGAGAGAGTCAGAAGCCTGCTGATTACACTGGATTGCGTAAGTTCAACATTTGAAGAACAAAGACCTTTGTTGGAGAAAAAGAGATTGTCATCAACAAGTCAGTTTAACCTTTAATAATTTTCATTACAAGTACAGAGATAAACTAAAAAAAAGAAACCTATTACAGAACTATTTTTCAAGTCTATACTATGATGCTTCCGGTCTTCAAGCTGTCTTCGAATTGGCTGTTGTAGAGGCAAGCATAAGGGATGATGGTTTGATATGCTGACCAACTTTCCAAAGGATTCCCTCATGCTGACTTACTGCAGCTGTGCTTTTCGGGGGTCTGCCGGTGCTGATTTGGTCATGAAGTCTTGTATCCCCCAAGCTTATATCCTCATTCGATTGCATGAACTGATTTAACATTTTGTGCACATCATGCAATGAAGAGTCTCCCACTAGCTAGAGCAGTCCGTGCCGTCTTGAGACTTCACAGTAGACTTCTACGTGTGATTCTTGTGTCTCTTTAGCACTTCACAGTAGACTTCTACTGTGACTTTGTGACTTTTGGGCACAATGAGCGGCTGCTCTACTTAGGTTTCTGATGTCTTCTACACCACCCATACTTCGATTCCCCCTCTTTGACCGCACCCAAAAACGGTGGTGAGTTTATGTCTGGAGGTTTGGGCTCAATCACCATTTTTCTAGATCTAAGGGAAGATTTTGGTTGAAGACGAAGTATAAACTTGGAAGGAAGGGTTAGACAATGGAGATTGGAGAAAAAGTATGTTTCTCTAAGGAAACAAATAAACCTTATTTATAGTAGAGAGAAAGATCATTTAAATGAGGTAGGTGTACCTTGTCACCTTTCGGTTTCTTGATTTTTGGCGACGGTTGAGATACGTTGCCTCGCAATGCACATTTTAGATTTGACTGGAGCGACGTGGGAAGGAACATTATTCCATGTGTCAAAATTTGATTGATCGATGCAAAATGCACATTAATAGCGATGTTACTACAATGATTGCCTTTGGAATTCAAAAATCCGCCTTTCAAAATTCCAGACTGACTGAGAGTCAGTTCCTAAACTGAGAGTCGGAACTAAGTTTAATTCTGCATCCATCCTTCATAATTCTTCTAAGTATGAAAGCCAAAACTCGGTTTCTCTTTATCAAGTAAGTTCGGAGCTTGAATGAAGGTAGGATTCTGCTTCTTCGGATGCCTTGGAGATGTCTTCTTTGTGCATCGAGTTTATGAAAACTGAGAGCTTAGACTCAGTTCTATTTAGTATCATTCCTCTTGAACAAGGACTTCATCAATCTCCAGTAGACCAAGTTTGATGCAGAGATCCTTGGATTTGATCTCTTGGAGTGGTTTAGTGAAGATATCAGCCAACTGATCTTCAGTTTGGATGTACTCAACGGTCACATCCTTTTTCTCGACATGATCTCTGATGAAGTGATGTTTTATGTCGATATGCTTTGTTCTGAAATGATGAACTAGGTTCTTTGTGATGCACATTGCACTTCTATTATTATAATAGATTGGAACGCACCCAGTCTTTATATCATAGTCAAGCATTTATTTTTTGATCCAAAGCACTTGATCACAACAACTTGCTGCAGCAACGTACTCAGCTTCAGTTGTAGACGCCACTGGCTACTGAATGTTGGTTCTTGCTGAACCAGCTAACATGTTCCGCTAACATCCAAAATTTGAGTTTGAATAAGCATTGAGAGTCAGTTCATCAGATTTTGGGTGCCAAATACCTAATGACTCCGTTCCTTTGAGGTATTTGACGATTCTTCTGGCGGCTTCCATGTGTGACTTCTTTGGATTGGCATGAAATCTCGTACATACTCCAACTGAGTAGGAGATGTCTGGCCTACTTGCAGTTAAGTACAGGAGTGACCCAATAATGCCTCTATATGATGTTAGGTTGACCGCCTCGCCTTCTTCATCAAGCTTAATCTGAGCACTCGAGCTCATTGGAATCCTCAAGGGCTTCTTGGTCTTCTCAGGACAAAACTTGCTGATCAAGTCCTTGGTATATTTCTTCTGGTTGATGAAGATTCCTCTTTTTGACTGAATGACTTGAAGACCTAAGAAATAAGTCAGTTTGTTCATCATACTCATATGGAATTTGCTTTGCATCAATTTGGAAAACTTTTCACACATCTTCAAGTTTCTGCATTCGAATATGATATCATTGACGTAGATCTGCACCAAGAGGATGTCTGTTCCATCTTTAATTCTGAACAGAGTGGTGTCAATTTTGCTTTTCCAGAAACCATTATGGAGGAGAAACTGAGACAACGTCTCATACCAAGCTCTGGGTGCCTGCTTCAACCCATAAAGAGCATTTCTTCATTTGTAAACTTGGTTTCCTTCTTTTAAGCTAGGGGTTGTTCCACATATACTTCTTCTTTCAGCTCCCCATTCAGAAAGGCACTCTTCACATCCATCTGAAAGACTGTGAAGTTGTTGTGTGCAGCATAGGCGAGAAATAGGCGAATTGCTTCAATGTCTGTCTACTGGAGCAAAAGTTTTGTCGAAATCAATTCCTTCACATTGAGCATATCCTTTTGCTACTAGCCTTGCCTTGTTTCTACTATGCTCCCTGAATCGTCTCTATTATTCTTGAAGACCCATTTGGTGCAGATAACTGACTGATGAGTTGGTCGATCTACTAAGTACGAAACCTCATATCTCTTGAACTCAGCAAGCACTTCATGCATTGCATTGATCCAGTCAGTTGACTTCAGAGCATCTCCAATTTTTGTTGGCTCTGACTCCTGAGATATAAAACAAGTTAGTAGAGCACTTTCTTATCTTGTGCGAACTGAGTTGGCAATACTATCCAGCACGGCTTCCTTAGGGTGGTTTCTTAACCATTTCGGCTTCTGGAGCTGGGTAACTTCAATGGGTTGGACGAAATCTCCAGGATACTCAGTATCGTCTGCTCCCGATATTGGAACTTGAAAAAGGTCATTTTGGTTAGGGTCTCCTTCTCCAGTAATGACTTCCATATCCTTGTTTCTCTGATTTCCTAGAAGCACAGTTAGTTGGACATCTTCAGGATGAGCTTTCATCTTCATGAAGGTCTGTTCGAGTTGGTGACACTGTTCTAGTTTGATCATCAAACTGAGCTTTGGTATGACACTGTTCCCCCTTGATCAATGCCTGGGTGCATCGTCAATGATCTAAAGGCCTTTGTAAGGTCGATTTCAGCACTGACCTCTTCATCTTGAACACTTGAGTGATCATCTATAGATTTTGTCTGAGAAACTTGACTTTGATCTTCTTTATCAGAACTCCGTTTCACACACCCATTGTTAAGAGCAAGATCACCAAGTTCTAGTTCTTTTATCTGCACAGTAAGATAGACTCATAAAAAAACAGAGCATGTTACTTCCACAAGTTTAGTTGTCTTGCTGAGTACTTTGTATCCCTTGTATGAAGGATGTCCATATCCAAGGAACACTCCTTCATCTGCCTTGGGACTGAAAGTATTCAGTTTTGACTTCCCATTGTTATGGATGTAACATGGTAAACCAAAATTACGAAGATGAGCTATAGAAGGCTTACGACCATTAAAGACTTCATACAGAGTTTTGTGATGGCGACTGTTGATGGCGCTTCTGTTTTGAGTATAGCATGTCGTCATCAAGGCTTCTCCCCGGTAATATTCTTTCAAGTCTGCTTCAGCAAGCATGGTCCTGACGGCCTCCTTGAGTGTTCTGTTTCTCCATTCAGCAAGTCTGTTCTGCTGAGGCGTCCTGGGAGCTGACTTCTCACGAGCAATGCTAGCATCAGCACAGAAATCCATCAATGGACCATTGCAAAACTCAGTCCTATTGTCAGATCTAATTCTTTTGACGGTGACCCCTATGTTGTTTTGCACTTGAAGGATGAGCTCTAGAAGTTGAATCTTTACTTCATCATTAGTTGTCAGCAGCCTGACCCAAGTATATCTGGGGTAGTCATCTACTACTACCAGAGTGAATCTTTTTCCTCCAATGGTTGGGGGCTTGACTGGTCCAAATAGATCCATATGTAGTAGCTCGAGGATCCTGTCTGTGCTTGCTGTGATGGTTTTATTCTTGAATGATGCTCTGGTTTGCTTTCCCATCTTTCATGCTCTGCAGACACCTTCTTCCTTCTTGAAACTGACTTGTGGTAGGCCTTCCCCAAGTTTGTTCTTGCAAGATGTCTGATTGACTGAAAACTCGGATGGCTAAGTCTTTTATGCCATAGCCAGTTGACTCCCTCTTGGGATGAGCTTGTTGCGACAAGGCACGTGTTAGGCTTTCCGCTCTCCCAATCTATGTAGTAGAGACTTCCTTTCTTCACACCTTTTAACACAATCTCCTTGGAGTCTTTGTCTTTGATCCAACATTCTTCTTCGGCAAATGTCACCTCATATCCAGATTGGATAAGTTGACTCACACTTAGCAAGTGGTAGTGGAGATTGGTGACTAAGGATACATTGTTGATGATGATTCTATTGCATTCCAAGCATCCTTTGCCAGTTACTCTGCCTTTAAGTCATCTCTAAAACTGACAAGTGGTTGTCTTGTCATTATCAGTTTTGAGAGGAGATTATTATCACCGGTGATGTGAGCTGAACATCCACTGTCAAGTATCCAAGCTCTTTTCTTCTTTTTAGAATGACCTAGGTGACTTTGTACCTGCAAAGCAAATAAAGTTCGACAGAACGTACCCGTGTTTTTGTGGGTCCTGTAGGGTTAGTCTTATGGATCCAGCCTTTGGAAATCCATACTTGCTTCACCTTAAACCTAAGTATCACAATATCTTCTAACTTTCTCTTCCTCTTCAAATAATTAATGCAATTTTTATTCATGTTTGAAGGAAGGTAGTAAGTGTGTGAAACCTTGTGAGAAACTAAGTTTCTTGAAACTGAGTTTCTAGGAACTAACTACCTAGAAACTGAGTTTCTATTAGGTTCTCGAAATCTGAGTCCGGAGTGTACAGTTTTTCTAGTCCTTAAAATGGAAAGATGGTTAGACTCAGACCTCGTATAGTTGTTCCTCCTATACAGATAAGTTCTCCTCTCATATGATTTTTGAGTTGGGAACCTCGGATTTCTAGAATCCAAAAATGAAACTCACTTTCTATAAAGTCCAGTTTTAGCTATTGAAGTGGGTTTCCTTGCATTATCAACATTCTGCCTATCTCACTTCCTAGGCATTCTGGGCTTCATCTCAGGTTTGTTTGACTTGCAAGTCAAACCGTTTCTAAGCTTGGGTGTAGAAGTCAGTTTTGAAACTGACTATCCCCTGCTATCTAGATTAGCCACTGGGGAGTTTTTGTTCATACTGACTACTCCTTTGCCTAACAGCTTTACTTCTAAACTATAATTCTTTCTAAAGTGATGATTCGAGACATTTCTAGTTTCAGAAGTAAATGCCTGATTGCTCAAGTTGCTCTCTGTAAAGCCTAAACCTGACTTATCAGAGGAATGTCTTTGTAAACTTAGAGCTTTTGAAACTTTGCTAGTACTAGAGTAGAGTGAACATCTAAGTTTTTAATCACTAGCAATTTTCAGTTTTTGAGATGCGCATTCTTCAAAAATAGATTTAAATGATTCAATTAAAACAGAATGCTCTTCTCTAAGTTTAGCTAGATCTTCATTTGCTAACTTTGATCCTTGGATCTCCTCAGTCAGTTTTGAAACTTTTAGTTTCAGTGAAGCATTTTCACATGCCAAGACATTTTTTAACTCATAAAACTTAGCAAACTCTCTATTCAAAGTCTCAAGAGTAAAATCCTCTAAATCTGAGCAATAGGATTCAATGCATGTTATAGGAATAGAAATTGAGTTAGGGAGATTTACTTGGATTTTAGACTCTGCTTCAATTTTCTCCTCTTCTACCAGCTTGGCCATTAGAACCAGGAAGGCTTCCTCCACTGCCTCATCGTCTGATGTGTAGTATCCATCATCATTGTCTGGGATGTCCGGCATCTCAGTTCTGGAGAGCATGGCCTTTGCAACTGCTCTAGAAGTCTGGAGAATTGCTCTCGAAGCATGCCTTTGGAGGTCTTTTGCTGAACTTCAGTGCACTGGACTGTGAACCTTCCTTCTTTGCTCTAGCTTTCTTAAGAAGTCTGGCCAGCTTCCTCATCTGCTCTTCAAGCTCTTCAATTGAGCTCTCTTCCTCATTTTTCTGGTAGGAAGGTGTGGGTACTTCCTTTGAAGTGGACGTCTGTCCGGAAGATCTGTCAGCTTGGTAAGGCTTTTGACGCCTTCTTTTGAACTCCCTTTTTGCGAAAAAGGCAGCATCTTCCTCTGGGTGTGTGCTGATAGTTCGCACTGCTTCATTTCTGTTCGCCATTTGGATGTCCCATTCGTGGGCTTGGAGCTGGGCGAACACATCCTTGGTCATCATTTTGGAGATATATTTCTCCTTCAAGATGGTGGCTTTAAAATACCAGTCTTCCTTGGGCATCTAGGAGAGAATTTTTTACATTCATATCAACAACTTCATATGTTATCCTCAAGTTCTTTAGCTTGCAGATAATCGCAGTGAATCTAGCTTCCATTGATTTAACGTTTTCAGCAGGAAGCATTGAAAAGATTCATACTTATCTACACAGTTTTGAAGCTTGTTTCGCTTCATTTGAGTTGTTTCTTGACTGAGTGTGCCAAGAAATTCCCACATATTTTTGGTGTTGTTGTGCTCTAGAGCTTCAACAACTAGTGGTTTGGGTAAGGATTGTAAGATGAGCTCCATAGCCACTAAATCTAGCCGAAAACGAACTATGTCGTTGTTCGTCCACTCTGCATAAGGCTTCTCCACTATCTCCTAACCTTTTGCTCTTCCGATCTGAGTATTTACTTAGGTGATCTTCAATGGTCCGGCAGATAGAACCTCTGCCATCTATGGGTGGACATTCTTCAGCATAATCAACGAACAATTCTTCCATATCTCACAATTTTCTGATGAATACTTTGGAAGCTTTGTAATCTGAGCCATCTCTATGTACCTGAGCATAAACACACACAACGGAACAAAGTGCAGAAAAACAGAGATCTGGTCCTAAGTGACTCAACAAAACCATAGTTTGTAAGAACCTTGGCGCGTGATACCACTTGTTGGTGCCTAAATCAGAGTGCAAGACTGTGCAGCGGAAGGTATAAGATATGCAGCGGAAACAAATATGACAGTTGCACTTGTTGAGCAAAAACAGAGTATAGTCAGTTTTGTGTGTTTGAAAGACTTAAGCTTAGTCCTGTCCTGGTTAAGTCAGTTTCACAGTATATACTCTTCAATTCTTGGAAGTATTGAAGATTTCAAAGTCAGTTTGTGAAACAGAAAAAACTGAGCAATAAGTAAATAAAGTCAGGACTTATAGTGGTTCGGATCTCAATATCTTATATCCACTCTTCAGACCCAAGGTCTGGATAATTCATTAAGTTAATACAAGCCTCCTTACCATCTATACACAGTCTGTTGGCACCTCCGTCCTCCGGTCAGCTCTGGAACTCGCCTAGGAACTACTTGCAGACTCAGTCTTCAAGCTGAAGTGGGGACGCACCCCCACAACCGCCTTCCCGGTGGTTGGATGTTTACTTGTTCTTCCCAGAACTCAGGTGGTTGGCATACGCCTGAGAGAATCAGAATCCTAGACTAGGAAATGATTGTTATGAATTTATCTCAGAAAGATATATTCACCAAGAAGAGCTTCAACTTAAAGCTTCAGCCTCGTGCTATGAGGAGTTAGCATGGTGGGTAACTTGAGTTGGAGACTCAAGTCTCATGTTAGAAAATACTGAAACTCAGAGAGTTTTGCTGAAATAAACCTGAAATTACCCTTTTGTATCTTGTTCTTGTTCGTTCGTTCTGGTTCAGGTCTTTTTGGTTATATTCTTAGTAATTGTCTCTGTAAGCCTTTAAGGTTGAGAGGGCAGACCTATATATAGAGGAAGACCTATGTCAATTTGAATTTCTATCTGTTAGACTCATAAATGCAGACGTTAAACTCGTGATTATATTATCCAATCGTAGCCCATGCCTTAGGTCTCCTTTCTACTCTACTCTGTAGCGTCAGTGTATGTTACACTAACTTTATGTCAGAGTTCTTTTCAGCCTGAGGAATCCCAGTTTGGATTACCTCGTACTGACTTGGGCATATATGAATGCCTGAGTCTGATTGAGCTTCGATATCTTTCGAATAGCTCATTCTTTAAAGGTAGATGCTCTGATTCTGACTATTAAAAGTTAGTACAACTTTGCCCTCATACTAACTTCCCAGGGTCAGTATGGTAAACCCTCATACTGACTATCCATAGTCAGTATGGAAAACGCCCTCATACTGATTTCTCCTTTTTAGTATGGAAATGCCTTGAACAGACTTCTCCTTAGTTAGTTTAGGAAAACCATCATACTAACTTCTCCTTGTCAGTGTGGACGAACCTTAAACTGAGTGCTCCAACACAATTTTAGGTCAAGGCTAGGCGTGGTGATAGTCAGTTCTCGAGCATTCTCTTTTGCTCGGTCTTCAGCCTAAGTTCTATTAAAACTCAATTCAATCCTATATAAGGATTACGTTTTGGAACTCTAGAAACTGGAAAAACTTACTAAGATGGCTTACAACTTTTGACCCACCAAAACAACAAAAAGTAAGGAAGGATTTCTCTATAAAAAAATCCTAACAATATGATAGCATAGATGTAACTTTGCGGCCTGTAAGAAGTGCTCATTTGGTGGAACAATTTAAGAATGGACCTTTTGGTAATTTATTTAATGGGAAAAATTATGGTCCAAGTGCTTCTCAACCACTGTTTGAGTTATTTAGTTACCAAATTGTGTCTTCTAACTCATTTTAGTTATGGTTTTTTTATTGGTGATTGAGCAACCTATTCGATTCTTAGTGATGGAGTTTGTCTTACTTACGGGATTTATGTTCAAATCTAGTAGTTTTGATGTATCAGGTAATTATGACCTGACTAGTATCATATTGTTTAGACAGTTTTGTGGGGGTAAGTCTATTAGTGCGAGAGAATTTTCATCCCTATCCTAGGATAAGAAAGTAGGTACTTCCCGTCATGACTTATACTTGAAGGTTACTAATATATTAGCATTATGGTATTTTGTCCTTGGGTATTTGGAGAAGCGTAAGATCGAGCCATGGATATATGCTTTAGTTGATGAGTGGTGTTTTATTGGTGTGGATTCTCATGGGGTGCATACGTGTATCAGTCATTAGAACATTATATCGCATATGTTCCCACCACAGTTGCTAAGCTTAGACAAAGCTTTCATCTAAGAGGGTCCGGTTTGGGCTTTGCATGTAAAGTATTATACCGTTTTGTGCTTCATTGCTGTGAAATAATTTTAATTAATTAGGACATTTATTTTTGTAGGCCTGGGCCTATGAGCTCATTCCGATGTTGGGAGCTAAGTGTGCTACAATGAAGAATCCAAAGGTTATTCCAAGATTTTTGAATTGGAAGTTTATCATGCCAGAGGCTAAGACTTGGAGTACTTTTTTTTGTTGATCCGTATGAGGAATGATCAAGAGTCGCTTCGTTTGCAAGTGTACTCGACGCGAGTATTAGATGAGCGCACCACTTTAAATTTAACACATTGCTCCATATGCCACAGAACTACGACAATTAGAAATTCATCCTTCGTATAAAACATAGAGCCCAACGAAAGTTCCCGGTCCATTATGGCTACAACATCTCGTACCACTGGTGACTGTGATGAATCCAATGAAATAATTGGAACTAGCCAATTATTTAGATCACCTTCAACTGGACATGAATTTGGGAGTGGATGGGTTGGCTTTAGATATAAAGGCACACATTTTGCCCTCTGATCGGATCCATGCTGAAAATTAGCAATCGTAAAATTCTTTAATGCAACAAAATTGTTGAAATCTTTATCATTGCTTGAGTCTTCCTCGAATTATTCGTCCTCCTCTTCATCAGTAGAGTCAACAACACGACTACCACCTGTTGTGTGGTGGTCGGTATTCACGTTCTCCTCCTCCTCTTATGCCTCCTCCTATTCTGCATGGGGAATCTCATCATTCAAGTTAGAAATTTGGGAGCTCTGACTACCACCTTCTAGTGACGTACCAAAAAATCAATGAGTCCCCAAAATTTTGTAGATCTTCCAAACCTGGAGTAAAATTTTGGTACGGTGGTAGACTGCGTGAGGATAAGAACGATCTGTATGTGGATGGCTCCCAATGTGAAGTCCCAACACCGATACTTATCGTATAATTCATAACAATATAAATATGAGGCTCCGAATAAAGAGCAACCAGTCACTGATGCTCCAGATCCATCACATACAATGATTTTACAAATCTCCCATTTTGGGATCGGGTAGTTTAATAAATATTATACTCATCGAGTATGAATTCCGTATAAAAAGTAAGTTGAATGTTGCTTCTTAATGCGGTTATGGAAATGTTGGCAATTGGTTATACCAATCGTTCTTATCCGGAAATATAGTTGCATGAGTCATCCTATTGGCCATTGTAGTGAATTATTAGACTACACCAGTTCCCCTTTTTCGCAAGCAAAGAAGTAATGGATTGATGAAGAGCGACAAAGATGAAACTGAAAGATGAATGCAAGTGTGTAAGAAATATGTATGTTTCCATGAACTTCACTTCAATTATATAAATTACAAAAAGTGTCGGCATCTACACAAAAATAATTGAAGAAAGTACAATTGCTAAAAAAAATTTAATTAAATTGATTAAATTTTCAATAATTTCCGTGTAAGATTCATTACCTTCACATAATATTTTTCAAAAAACCTATGACATAGGTATGCAGTATGCAGGGACTCATCTAGTCAATATATTTCAAGATTTTATTGCAATGACAGAATTACATTGATTTCTTCAATTTTAAGTTTTATTTTCATAATTAAAAAAACATGTTAATATAAAATTATCTTTGAAAGGCTTTAATGTATTGAATGCAAAATAATTAACATTAAATTATTAAAAGTCAAATATATAATTTTAAAAAAATTAAATGAGAGCGATGGGGTCGCACCCGATCCCGCTCGAGTGGCACCTAGATTGCACCCAGTGGACCCTACCACCTCACACAATTTTTTAAAAAATAAAAACATATGGGGGCGACCGGGTCGCACCGATCACTCTCGGGTGGCACCTAGATCACACCCCGTGGGCCCCACTACCGTGCTTCAATTTTTTTAAAAAAATTATGAAAGGAAACGAGTCGCACCCGATCCCACTCGGATGGCACCCGGATTGCACCCAGTGAGCCCCACCACCTCACATAGTTTTTTTTAGAAAAAAAACATTTGGGTGCGACCGATCACACTCACGTGGCACCCGGATCACTCCCTATGGGCCCACCACCACACATAAAATTTTAATTAAATCATGGTATATAAGATTGCCACCTAAAAAGAAAATAGAATAACAAATCAAAATTATTGAGTGTCATCCTTTTTTATTTTTTAACATAGTTAAAAACAAATTTTAACTAATAGGTTTGACATGAGTGTCAAATATTTGTCAAATAATTTTTAACCAACTTCCTATGCAGAAATTTGTTCTTTGGCTAAAATTGTGACAAGTGAATAAAAGTGACTAAAATTGATATATATTTTAATAAAATAACTATTTAAAATAATTAAGACTTATAAATTTTTGCCTAAGCTCGTTGAATATGATTTATTGAAAAATAAAATAGATGTTATAGAACTTATACTTTTATAATTTAATTAGTAATATGTACTTAATTAATCTTGATAGGTACGATAAAAATAAACTTGAGTACATATAATTGTTTTTTATAATAAGATTGTTTCATTTCTTAAAAAAATAAATGAATATTTTAAAAAATTCTAAATCTAAAAATTTTGTCTAAACTCAGATAAATTTGTGCTACAAAATATCATTAATAAATTTCGAAGTTCAATTGAATAATACATGTCAAACTCAATTGCATACTATATATGCATAATGTGAACTATCTACTGAGATTCGTAATAAAAAAAAAAAATCTTATCTATTATATCTAATTACATCAATGATTAATATATAAATCAAGTAATAATAAAAATACAATTAAGCAACATTGTAATTAAGTACCAAAACAAAACAAACAACATTGTAAATAAAATCAATAACTTTCTCATATTCTCACACATAGAAATTCTTCTCACCGAATCCGCTCCCAATACATAATACTTAACTCAGCTTAGTTCGACCAGCCCCTTTACCGAAAATATAAAATAATCAACTCATGAAGTCATTAGTTCATGCTCCTAGATCTATATATATCTGAGAAAAAAAAATTCAACCTCACATCTAAATTTTAGTAGAAAATGAAAGAGATAATAGAAAAGCCTCATGCACTAATGTTCCCATACCCTCTCCAAGGCCATGTCATCCCCTTTGTAAGCCTCGCCACAAAACTAGCCTCCAACGGCTTCACCATCACCTTCATCAACACTGAATCAATCCACCATCAAATCTCGCAGTCCCACCTTCACCAAGACGTCTTCCCGGAATCCGGCCTCGATATCCGCTATGCCACCATCACCGATGGCTTCCCGCTGGGGTTCGACCGCTCCCTCAACCACGATGAGTTCTTTGAGGGGATTATTCATGATTTCCCAGCCCATGTGGATGAATTAGTGGGGAAATTGGTGAGCCAAGATCCGACCATCAATACGTTGATTGTTGATACTTTCTATGTCTGGCCCTCCTTCATTGCTCTCAAGCATAAGCTTGTTAACGTTTCCTTCTTCACTGAGCCAGCTCTTGTGCTCACTGCCTATTATCACCTTAATCTCCTCAGGAAAAATGGTCATTTCGCTTCTCCAACGGGTAAGTTCGTTCTATTTCATGAGATCCATGTAGCATCTAAAAAATGTGAGATAACAAGTTGAAACGTAAATGATAATTGGATGTAAGGGTGAAAATTTAATTATTCTGTTTAATTTTGGTGGTAAAAAAAAAAAAGGAACCGAAAAACTGAAACTTTATAAAACAGTAACCAAAGGGAAATAGAAAAAACCGAACTGAAATATTGTTTCATTATTTTCAGTTTTTACCAATCTATTTAAAAAATAATAATCATTGCAATACATCTCAAATTCGTTAACACTTGCACATTTTTAATATCTTCATAAAATAAAATAATTATAAAAAGAAAATCGTCAATTCAATACCTAAAATTTAAATTAAATTTGGGCTTAAATTATTAGAATATAATTATATAAATTAAATAAGGCTTGTCGCTTATTTTCATATAAAAGATTTGAACTGAACCGAACCCAAATAATAAATAATAAAAAATCAAACCATATCGAAACATATATATATATATATAGAGAGAGAGGATATGGATCATAGAGAGCGGATCCCATGCTAAAATATTGTTTGTGTTAAAATGCTAAAAATGTTTGATTGATTAATATTTTATGTTTGTTTAATTATTACGTTATGAATCATTAAATTGTATAACCACCACATCAAAATAAATAACTATCAATCTAAGAAATTCATTCTTTGCCATTTATCCATAAAAATCAATGATCTAGAATTTATTCCTTTATAATATGTTATAACATTTTAGCATATGATTCATTCTCTCTATATATATTATTTAGTTTAGTTCCATTTTTAGTTTTTTCTAGTTCTTGTTCACCCATAATTTGAAGATGTATATTCATTTCATCAGTACATAGATATACATATTTATGGACTTAAAATAAAATACGAGATTGAAATACGCAGGAAACCGGTCGGACGTGATCGACTATATACCAGGAGTAAGATCGATAGCGCCGACAGATTTACCCTCGTATCTTCAGGCTGAAGATGATATCAACACCACTGTGCATCGGGTTATATACAGATGCTTCGAAGACGCGAAGAAGGCGGATTTCATGCTCTGCAACACAGTTGAGGAGCTGGAACAAGAAACAATCTCAGCTCTGCAGCAAAACCACCCTTTCTATTCCATTGGCCCGGTTTTCAGCGAGAACCCGGTCTCCACCAGCTTGTGGCCCGAGTCGGACTGCACCGAGTGGCTCAGCACCCAGCCACGTGGCTCGGTCTTATACGTCTCTTTCGGCAGCTACGCTCATACTACTAAGCATGTGATTGAGGAGGTGGCCAATGGGCTATTGCTTAGTGGAGTCAACTTTATTTGGGTTCTCCGACCGGACATAGTCAGTTCGGATGAACCCGACGTCCTACCCGTTGGGTTCGAGCAACGGGTTGAGGGCCGCGGGCTGGTGGTGCCCTGGTGTTGCCAGATGGAGGTTCTTTCACATACGAGCGTGGGAGGGTTTTTGACGCATTGTGGATGGAACTCGATTTTGGAGAGCATAAGTTGTGGTGTGCCGTTGATTTGTTATCCCTTGTTGACCGACCAGTTTACTAATAGGAAATTGGTGGTTGATGATTTGAAGATTGGGATTAATTTATGTGAGAAGAAATCAACGCCGTCGAGAATTGGAGTGGCCGAAAGAGTTAAGTATTTGATGGGATCAGAAGAGATTAGGCAAAAGATAAAGGAAGTTGGGAAAATATTAATGGATGCGAGGGGAAATGGTGGATCTTCTTTTGCGAATTTTAACGGATTTGTTGAAGATCTAATGGCTAAAATTATATTGCTTCGAAAAAGTGATGTACAATTTAATTAGGTCATTATGTATGTTTTTGGGATGTTTTTGTCATCCCAAATATTTTTAAATTAATAATATATAATTTCTAGGTTTGGATATATTATTTTATTTCATTTATAATAGCTCCATGGTTCGAACAAGAAGGCTAAGAGTACGCCATATTAGTGTCTCTTATTAAATAACTCATGGGAACTTAAGAGTTGAACGTAGTGGTGATCAGATTAAATTGATTTATAATTTAAATTAAGATTATAAAAAAAATGTTAAATAAAAATTAATAATTCTGAAATAAAGGATCTCAAATGAATGCTAATCTAGTGATACACAAATGACAAAAAACAAAATAATAGTAAAACAATTGGAGCAAATTAGGTTGTAATCAGGGGCGGTAAGCCAAATATGGCAGGCCCTCCCATTTTTCAACACTTTCGTTTCTTTTCTTAATATAATAATGATTTTATATATTTAAATAATTATTAAAAATTATTTTAATTTATAGATTTTTTTATTTTTATAAATAGGGGTAAAAAAATTTTCACAATATAAAGTTATCTTCTATAAAGTTTTTTTGTCATTGATGTTCCGTATAGGTAATTGAATATATGTAATAGATAATTCATATATTTGTAATTTAAATATTCATGTGTTGTATTTATATTTTAATAGTATAAATTTTAGTATATTCATTGTCCAATTAATCATCAATTTTTAAAGCATAATAAATTATTTATTACAAATCTAAAATATTTTTGAGTTTCGTATATTATATTAAAAAAATAAAAATTAATATTTTAATTATAAAACTATGTTTGATTGAATTACAAACAGAGGAGGTAAATAATATTATATTGTAAATTATGTAATCATTGAAAATAAATAAATATTGTATTAAATAATTAAGTTGCTATTATAAATATATTTATTTGGTGGACATTACTTAAGATATACCTTAGAGATATATATCATATCTTTATAAATATTTTTCTAGATTTTTACAGATGACATCCGCTAAATTTTCAATCAACAAAAGCCAACTTAATTTGCCTACCAACGTACTAGCTACTTATGCATTGCACTTATATCCAAGTTTGATCAAGTCGTTGAGTTTTGCAATTAATCTAGGCAATGAATTAAACCTATTCTATCTAACTAGGCAACAAAAACCAAACATGAAACTAAACCAACAAGCATCATCATTATACTCACAATTACAACCTTAATCAATCCAACAAAAGTAAGAATAAGCACAAATCAAATGATCTCAAGAGAGGGAGAAGTAAGATATTGAGGAGAACTTAGTGAGCAATTTAGGCCAATTGAATGTTGCAAACACAAATTAATCTTCCTAGTGATGGTCAATCAACTCTTATATAACTAATCCTAATCCCCATAACACCGGTGAATTAGTCGTTGGTGAGTTGAGATTATCAAACCATTTCGTTATCTAATCAAAACACACTCCCAAACGAACTTGGATACCTAACCTATATGCTTCCTCCGCACAGGGATTGGATCTAGACATACATAAGAATATGCTAATCACGATATTCCAATCCGCATATTGGTTGCAATCTCAATGTCAAATATCAAGCAATTAACTCTTATCTACATTACTTGAATAGGGATAAGATTTAGCATGCCTTTATAAACAAGGAAGAGGTAAACAAACAATCAATTGATCATAATCACTCACCACATCATTCAATCCAATATCCAAAAGAAATATAGCAACTCATACCTTTGAGATTTGTACAATTGGTTACAAACACAAAGGAAATCCATTACAAGGGAGAGATAGGATAGAAATTTCCCCCAATTTGGTTGATTTGACCTTGATCTACTCTTGGATCTTCATATCTTGGCTTGTGCAAGATATGGATCGAAATTCCACCAAAAGTTTGCAAAACTTGAAGATTTATGCTCATTTGCTCACTTACACAATGTCAACACAACAATAACAAAAACACAACAAAAACAAATAAAAGCCTATGATTTGTGGGTGAAATAAACGTAAACAAGCACTCAAATGCATCGATAACTTGGTCATTTCACAGACATATCAGTAGATGATAAGATTTAATCCTTATATATATGGCATGATATTGTAATTCTCTACACATCAATGAATAGTAATATTCTCTATTTTTCTCTCCATCGTGTTCTCTATTATTTTCTAATATGTGTGTAAAATGACCTATTATTCGATATGTGAGCATGCTTGTTTGTGTTCATTTTACACCCATATAATATGTTTTTCGTGTGTTTTTGCTTGTTTTTCGTGTTTGGTATTGTTTGTGTTGTGTAGGATCATGTTTGAGCATATTACACCATTTCTGGCAAAGTTTTGCTGGAAAATCGACCGATATGGGTTTCAAGTATGGGGAAGATCGACCGGGATCAGCAGTACAGATTTTAGAGCTGATGCCCGACCAAGACAGTTTCAGATCGGGCGAGAGTTGCCTTTGTTCAGCTCATCTCGACCGATCTAGCCTGTTCAGAGCCAAATTTTGGTCGATCCAGTTCCAGATGGGGTGATTCTGAATGGGCCGGTCTTGCGGTTCTTTAGTTTTTAACAATCCCGGGCGATCCAATCTCAGACAGGGCGATCTCTGGGTCTGAGAACCTATTCTAAAAAGCGGAAAAAATGAAATTCAAAGGAGAATTTTGACTTTTGGAAAAAGTTGAGCGGTTATTCTCTAGAACCCCACTTCCCACTCACTCTAAACCTCATCCAACAAGGATCTAAGGCCATCCAATCCAATTGGAAGATTGAAGATGATCAAGGCATAGATCAACACCAAATCCAAGCAATTGGGGGAAATTTCTCTTTTTTTGTGCCTTTGTAATGGATTTGTGCATTTTGTTTTTTCAATTGAATCAAGTTAAAGGTATGTCTAGCTAAATACCTCTGGATGTTGGTGAATTGAAACATTGAATCGATTGATTGAGCATGAACTGTATGTTTACCTCCATTCCTATGATCGCACTCACTTGAGCTTTTTCTTAAATCACAAAGTGTAGGCAGTAACCAACTATGTGTGTGTAAGATATCGAGATTGCAGCCAATACGAGGGTTGAGGTGTTATGAAAAGTGTAGATGCATATAGGTTTTGATAAAATCCTTGTGCGGAGATTGCCTATAGGTCCATAACTTACGGTCTATTTGGAGTTGAATTAGGTGCTATAATGTAACTGTTTGTGTATCTACTTTTCATCTACTATTATCTTGTCGGTGCAAAGAGAGATAGGTAGTATAGTGTAGGTTGATAATCTTTGAATAGATTAAATGATTGTTTTCAATTTTCAAACCAATCTCTTTGATTCAATGTGGATTTCTACCAATGTCCTTAGTTCATAATTGTTGAATTTCATACCTTGTGGATGATGCTTGCATTATAAAAAGTGTGGAAGTGTGAGAATGTTAATGATGAATGACAAAATGTCTCATGATTTGATTTTAGTTTAGACTAGATAGTTGATTTACTTACATTGCCTAGATTAGACATAAACTCAACGATTATTTGTTGCCTAACTATTAGCCTTTGCAAAAGTATACCGATACTCTAGTGGGCGAATGTAGAAGTACTCGGATTGATATTTTATTCTTGCATTGCATTAGGAATTCTTTCGAGTTTTTCTTGTGATCAAGTTTTGGTGCCGTTACCGGGGAATTTATTAAGTAGGCTACTTGATATTGGGGGAAGTTTGAAGCTTGTAGGCTAGGTGTTTGTGTTTTTGCTTAATTGGTTAATTTCTTTGTTTAAACTTTTTTAGAAGTTGGGTTGTGAGAGGAGCTTTTGGATTTTGTAGGTGTTTCATGTTAACATGATCCAAGGCTCGGTTTCTTGAAGAGCAAAAGTTTTGACAAAAGTTTGAAGGAGTTGAGATTGAGTTTGAGATGGAAAATCGGCATGGAGACTCGGGGAGAATAGATGAATCTGAGAGGCAACTTGAAGAGATGAGAGCTATTATGAATGGAAGGAATGAACTAAAGAGGCCTCTCTAAATCCCTTCCGGCCTCAAGGTGACCATGCTACGGGAGGATTCCGTTTGAGGGTAAATGCCACCCAATTTGAAATCAAGCCACAACTCGTACAAATGATCCAAGGAAATTAATATGGTGGTCATGCTACGGATGATCCTAATGTCCATATCTCGCGGTTTCTTGAGATTGCCGACATTATAAATATCAACCAAGTACCTCAAGATCATATCCGGATGAGGTTGTTCTCATTTTCGCTAAGAGATGGGGCTAGGCATTGGTTTGAGGGCCTTGACAAATCGAGCATCAATACATGGGAAGAGCTTCGGGAGAAGTTCTTATTCAAGTTCTTTCCTCCAAGTCTTACATTGAAAAGGAGAGCCGATATCACATCCTTTGGGTAGAGGTACAATGAGCCTTTGTTTGAGGCTTGGGATCAGTTCCGTGATTTACTCCGATGATGTCCGAGGCATGGATTATCACGAAGCTAAGAAATATGCCAGTTTTACGGGGGTCTCAATTATGAGACCAAGGTAATGATGGATGCTTTCTCGAGGGGTTCAATCCTCGACCAAGAGGAAGACGAGGCTTGGAGAACCATAGAAAAAATGGCGGATATTAGCTACCAGTGGCCAAAGGAGAGGAAAGATTATAGGACCGTGAAATCGGTGAATGAGTTTAAGGAAAGCGATGAATTGAAAATCAAATCTCATTGATGCAAAAGCAATTGGAATTGCTTACTACCTCGGGTGGAAGAAGGGATGAGATGGTGATGATGAAAAGAGATGAGATGTACTCGGAGAATGTCAACTTTGTCAGCCAAAGGATGGGGTACAACAATAATGACCGTGTTCCCTACAATCAATCGGGTAAAATGTACTATCACCCTTCCAATCGGTTCCACCCTAATTTCTCATATGCTAATCCTCAAAATGCCTTGAAACCTCTAATGCGATTGGAGAATGGGGGAAGTAGTGGTCAAGGAGGATATATGGGAGGAGGAGGTACTAGGCGTTACAATCATGAGCCTAGGAGGAATCCAAATGATGAAATAGAGAAGAAGTTTGAGATATATGACAGGATGCTAGCTCAGATACAAATCTGAATTTCATCAATGCGAAGCAATTAAGTGGTAAACATCACACCCGGAAATTTCCTAGTGACACGAAGATAACCCAAAAGAAGAGTCCCAACGTGGTGAATGAAGAAGGAGGTGAAGATGAAAGAGTTGTGGTGATCACTTGAAAGGTTGATAAGGTGGAAATTGAATTAGAATGTGAGGTTGTAGAAAGTGAAGAGTTAAAAAAATTGAAAAGGAGAATGAGGAGAGTGTGTTTCACGAAGAAGAAGTCAAGTACTTTGACTATATTCAAAAAGATGATATAAAACTGCCACTCCCGGAACAAACTCAGCGGGTGCCGCCGGTACTTGATGAGCTTATTGAAGATGAGTTGAATTTGGGAAGTTGATTGCATGAAGAAGAATTGATGGAAGGTGGAATGAGTGAAGAAAATGAAGATTGAGGGATGAGAAAGAATGCTAATAAGAAAGATGATCCTGGGAGCTTTGTTATAAGTTGTAAAATTGGGACTACTCAAGTTGGCAAGGCTTTGTGCGACTCCGGAGCGAGCGTGAACGTGATGTCTTGGGATTTGTACAAGGAATTGAATGTTGGAGTGATGAAACCCACTAGTTATGTTCTCCAAATAGCTAATCATGCCATATTTTGCCCAAGGGGGATTGTGGAGGATGTGAATGTGGATGTCCTAGATTTTACTTTCCCGGGGGATTTCTTAGTTGTGGACATGAAGAACAAGGTAGGAATCCACTTGATATTTGGAAGGCCATTCTTGCATATAGCGGATGTGATGTCGCTAAAAGTTCAATCAAATTAAACTCCTAGCTAACCAAGAATAAAATTGTCAAATCCAGGTCCTTCTTCCTTCGCCTGCTAGAGTACTAGGTAGAAAGAGTTACGATTGTATCTAGGTACGAAATAAGTCGTTGAGTATTGATTTATCCTAGGCAAAAATTAAATCTAACTAGGAAAGCTAAAACTAACTCATGCATTCTAACAACATTCAAACTAATTTCTCAACAATCACTTCCATACTCGTAAGCAAATGTAGCATAAACACAAGGTATTGAATTCAACAATCAAAGAACAAAGGACATTGGTGAGATATCCACATTTAATCTAAGAAATTGACTTGAATGATGCAAACAATCATTTAATCCAATCAAAGATGATCAACCTACCCTACTCTACCTATCTCCCTTTGTACCGGCAAGAGAAGAGTAGATCAAATTAAACACACAAACAGTTACGTTATAGCATCTAATTCCACTCAAATAGACCGTAGGTTATTGACATATAGGCAATCTCCGCACATGGATTGGATCAAAACTTATATGCATCAACATTTTTCACAATACCTAGATCCGCGTATTGGCTGCAATTTCGGTGTCTAACACACACATAGCTGGTTAATGCCTACACTATGTGATTTAGGAAAAGGATCAAGTGAGTGAAATCAATTGAATGGAGGTAAACAAAAATCCAAGCATAAATCTCTCAATTCAATGTTTCAATCTACCAACATCCTCAATGATTTATCTATACATACATTTGATCAAGTTCAATTGAATATAAATGTAAAACTTAGCCATTACAAATAGATTGAAAATTGCAAATTCCCCAATTTGGATCCTTGGCCTTGATCTACATTTGATTCTTCATGTTCTTTATCAATTGGATAGATTTGGATGAAGATCCCCTTCAATTGATCGATGGATGTGAGTAGGAAGTGATTTTTGAGAGTAAAAACCGCCACAAATATGTACAAAGTGTCCAACATCCTCACAAATGTGAGTTTCCCCCTTTTTATAATGAGTTGGCAGAGCCCCAGATCGCCCTGTCTGAGATCGGATCGTCCGGGATGCTTTGAAAATAAAAAACTGCCATGGCAGTGATCGATGGTAAATCTGCATACAAATTATAGCAAAGGGCAAATAAATTTATAAACAACTCAAGGGTTGGTCGATCCCACAGGGATAATACAACAAAGGGAAATCATTTACTGAATATAGTTTTTGAAACTTTTGTTTGGGTAAATCAATTCAAAAGGGTTTTGAGTTTTTCAAAGCAAGGAAACTAAAGGGATAAAAACAAATATTAAAAAGCACAGATTTCAGGGAAATCTACCAACCTGATCAACATGCAAGAAATAAATATTCAAACCCAGAAAAGATATTTTTGGTGGAAAATCTGTTAATGTGGAATTAATTCCTTGGTCGGGCAATTAAATCCTAAATTACTAACTAGTGGTTATCTCCTCTCAGTCTCAAACACACAAAGTTAATCAATTTCATAAAAATCCAGATTAATCCTACAATTGAAATCTTCTTGGTCGGACAGATAATCAAAAGTATTAAACCCTAACTTCCCGCTACTAACCTTCACCTCTCGGTCCTTCAATTAATTAACTGAAACCTACCTCAATCTTCATCTCTCGATCCTTCGATGAGAATAGATTTTAAATAAAAACATAGGATTTAAACCAATAAAAGGGTTTGAATTATTGAATCAAAACATGTATCACAAATGGAGAAACCCTAGAACCTGTTTAGGGTTCTAGCCTAACATATTGAAAGTAAACATTGCAGGGAAAAATAAAGAAAATAAAGATTGCATTAAAAAGTAAAGGTTCAACAAATAAAAGTAA
>JAPKLW010000327.1:301414-382885 GCA_026898455.1 Plectranthus barbatus
AATAATTGAAGACCCTAATTCTGAGCTATTGAAGAGTTTATATAGTAGTAGGGTTGAGGCCTTGGATGTATATCTTCAAAAGGTATGATTGATTGCTTCCAAATTGATGTATATCTTGTTCCCCAAGCAATTCTCGCCCAAAATATATGAAAATTTCGCCAAATCTCGCCAAAATAGTCTGTCTCGGCCGAGATGGACCCTGCCACGACCGAGATGGAAAATTCGACCCGGCCGAGATGGATTTTATTTCGGTTGAAACAGAGACGTTTCGCCACTTCCGACCCTTCTGCGCAGTCTCATGGTTTTCGCCATAACTTTTGCATCCAAACTCCGATTGATCTGATTCCAGTTGCGTTGGAAAGCTAACTCAAAGATATTTCAAATTCTATGCTCCATTAGCTCAGATTCCATCGGTGGAAGAAGTAGTGACTGTTCCTTTGAACATCTGCTGCTTTCGGTACGGTTTCCCCATTGGATTTGGCCTAAAACCTGCGAAATCTTACCATGGCAAGCATAACACCCTCTAATATACACTCATGCTCAGTTTATTCAAGAAAACAAGATAAAATGCATAAAAGAAAAGAAAAACATAGCGATAAGTGAGTAGAAAAACAAGCTTATCAGGCAGCCCGTTTCGGATCGCCTGGTATAGATCAGGATCGACCGAGATTTGCCTCTAAAATGGGCAGATCGATTGAGCTCTGCAGGATTGGCCGAGATTCTCCTCTGAACTACGATGATCGGTCAATCCGAATCTGGATTGGTCTATCTAGCTTTGGTCTGGCTCTGGATCGGTCGATCCAAATCTGGATCAATCGATCTGGCTCTAGTTTGGCTCTGGATCGGTCAATCTGGCTCTTGATCCTCACAACCTTTGCAACTCAGATCGGTCGATTTTCACAAAAACTCCACCCAAAATGATGAATTATGCTCCAATCCTATCCTACACACTCCAAACCACCCAAAACACGAAAATACAACGAAAACAACACAAAAACATATGATATGGGAGTAAAATGAACGCAAACAAGCATGCACAAACATCAAAATATTGGTCATTTTACGCAAATATCACAATCCCTCAAATTTGAACCTTTGATTGTCCTCAATCAAAACAAAGTAAAACAATCATTCTACCTTGTGCAATACCTCATAGCTTATCTTGATTATCATAGCATGCCTTTGTCAAATGAGATTATCACCTAAGTTTGTGACATGGTTAATGTTAAGGACTCAAACCACTCAACAAATTTGGATAAAAGAATTGAAATCACTCCCTCACGTGTTTGGGGACAATGAGAATCACTCAAATACAAGATATCGTGCTCGATTTCCGTAGGCTTGCATCCATTCTCACCACTATACTACAATGAGCTAGCTTCTAGAATCAAAAAGGTCGTTGCTTTGGTTATATCGTGGCTAACTAATAGGGTGGTGGTTTTGGGCCAAAGTGACTAAACTCCTCAAATTCCCAAAAACCCCCCAAATCATTCTCTTCTACCACTAAAACCCGAGGCTTCTTTCCAAACTCAATTCTTCCTTTCTTTTTCTTTCTTTTGTTTTCTTCATTTTTCTTCTCTTTTTTTTTTTACTTTCTTTTCATCGACACCATAATTCTCTTTTTTTTTCTTGTGGGTGCATATATTTTTTCAAGACTTGCTCTTTTCCACAACTTTTTGTAGGTGCCTATTTTCTTATATTCGCACCAATCCTCTTTATTTCTTTCCTTTCATGCCTCAACAAATGCAATACCAAATATCTTCAAATCTACCAATTCCCATCCCAAGCTCACAACCACCATATTCACCCTCATACTCTTATTTTCCCCCAAACTTTGTCCTAAGAATATCAACGAAAATTCTCCAATAAAGCTCAATCACGGGGGTCAAATATAAGAAAGACAAACAAATGATCAAAGTAACACCTTATACTCCCGATGTGCAAGGTTGGACTTGGAACCGATGGCCTAATATCATTTTCTTGTCACATGCTCATGCTAATAGATCAAGAATGGATGCAAGTTCTAGATTTCTCGCTCTCAATCTCGCCTCTCACAATCGAAATGATATGACAATATCAAGGCTCAACACTCACAACTTCTTGTCATGTCCAACACATTAACCAAACATAAAACTCGGCAATTCAAAAGTTAAACTCAAACATGCTTCGACAACAAGATTCCGCCTTATCATAGGTTAAAGTAGACTTAAAACTTCACAAGTAAATCATGAGTACATCTCAAGCCTCGTTTGGGTTCATCACACACATAATCACACAAACAATCCTAAAACATCTTCATGAAAACAAATCTAAATGGCAAGGAGAATGATAGAATGTGTTACCCATCGGTATCCACGATCGAACCGCTTCTCCCATTGCCTTATGGTACCTACTCAACATAAACACAAACACCACCAAATTTTGAGCATAATTCATTCCATTAAGATCTCATGTCCACCAACATACCACAAACCAAAAACCCAAATGCATAAACATTATTCCACTAGAACCACCATTCAAACCATTCCATTAATCATCATCCACAAACCAATCAAGATAGGTAGTATAAATTCATGCCAACTCATCAATAATTCCATCCATAACCAAATCATCCAACCATCTTTCAACCAAACATTCCACAATCCAAAATCTATATAAATCAAGCATTGTTCCACTTGCACCACCAAACATTCCACATGTCATTAATCAATTATTCATCCATATCCAAATCTAAGGTACAAATATCAATCATATCGTATCAAATGAGATCAATTTCTATATCCATCATCAAGGAGAAAATTATTCAACAAACTAAAGTAGATGAAGGAGGTAAGAGGAGAAGAGTAAACCGAAACACCAGCGACCGGCACATCCCCCCAAACTTAGTCAACTGAGACTAAGTTTGAAAATAGGTAGACGGTGCTTGTCACTCCCCACGCTCTAAACTCTCCCCCTAGCACATGTCAACCAAGTAATCTACAAAACAACAAGAAATATTAAGAAAATTACCTAGGAAAAAATTAAAACAAAAGAAAGAAAAAATGGTTGGGTTGCCTCCCAACAAGCGCTTCCATTTACGTTGGTAGCTAGACGACCTTACCATGTCATCCATTGTCAAAAATCTTGTTGATTTTTAAGATACCTTTCTCCATTGTTCGACATTTACTCGTAAGAAACTTATGAATAGAGATCTTCCCTGCACCCCTCTCATCATTCCAAGGAGGATTACATATCTTGACAAACTTGACTATAAAAGGTGGTGATTCCTTCTTGATTTGACCTCCAAGTCATCATCCAAACGAATCCAAATTACAAAAGACTTAACTTGTTCCTCTTTTTGATTTATCATCAACTCCTTATCACTTCCTTTTTCAATCAAATCATGTGATTCCTTCATTATGACTCCAAGTATCACCTTCTTTTCCACCTTGTCTATCAATCGTGAAGCAAATGTAAGCACCACATCACCACATGGACTTTCCGACATAATTTCCACCTCATTTTTCTCTTCATTAAGTTGTACCAAGGCCGAAACGTTTTGCATCTCCTCAATTGAAGGTTTCTCAATAGCACGTTCTTCTCATTTTCACTTACTATCATCTCCTCCTCAATGCTTTCATCCTCTTTATCTAGTTGTGGTAACACTTCATGCGGATGTTTTTCATCTTGCTTCGCTTCACTCCATTGCTTTGCAATGATCGATTCTTGCATCGGAGTCTTCTCAAGTATCTCATCATTCCATTCACAAGTCCTTTCCTTGACTTCCTCACTCTTTCTACTTGAACTCCTTAACAACCTAAGTTGTTCTTGCATTAAATCCATTTTAGTTCTCAACTAATCATCTTTGCTAGTCTCTTGTATGGTTTTAATCATTTGGTATTCTCTTTCGTCTCCCGACCATTGGTAATCATCTCCCCACATTTTTTTATACACACTTGGGAGTGTCCTTCGTGGCCTTTGTCTCTCTAGCATTTTGGCTTTCATTTCCTCCATTTGTCTTTGTAAATTATCAAGTCTCTCCTTGGCGTCTCCTCTTTGATTCTCCATTTCGGCTTCCCCTTCTTCTAAGCTTGAGTGCTCCTTTGATCTTATGGTCGTGCACTCCGACAAGAGTTAAACAAACTCCAATCTCAAACCAAGAACAAAACAATTAACAACCAAAGAAAACAATCTAACAAACAAAAGATCAAACACCTAGACTACAAGCAACTCAAGTTCCCTAATATCTAGCAACCTACTTAATAAAGTTTCTCGGCAACGGCGCCAAAACTTGATGTCGCTAAAAGTTCAATCAAATTAAACTTCTAGCTAACCAAGAATAAAATTGTCAAATCCAGGTCCTTCTTCCTTCGCCTGCTAGAGTACTAGGTAGTAAACAGTTGCGATTGTATCTAGGTACGAAATAAGTCGTTGAGTGTTGATTTATCTAAGGCAAAAATTACATCTAACTAGGAATGCTTAAACTTACTCCATCATTCTAACAACATTCACCCTAATTTCTCAACAATCACTTCCATACTCGTGAGCAAATGTAGCATAAACACTAGGTATTAAATTTAACAATCAAAGAAGAAAGGACATTGGTAAGATAACCACATTTAATCTAAGAAATTGACTTGAATGATGCAAACAATCATTTAATCCAATCAAAGATGGTCAACCTACCCTACACTTCCTATCTCCCTTTGTACCGACAAAACAAGAGTAGATGAAATTAAACACACAAACAATTACGTTATAGCATCTATTTCTACTCAAATAGACCGTAAGTTATCGAACTATAGGCAATCTCTTCACAGGGATTTAATTAAAACCTATATGCATCAACACTTTTCACAACACCTTGATTCGCGTATTGGCTACAATTTTGGTGTCTAACACACACATAACTGGTTAATGCCTACATCATGTGATTTTGGAATAGGATCAAGTGAGTGCAATCAATTGAATGGAGGTAAACAAAATCCAATCATCAATCTCTCAATTCAATGTTTCAATCTACCAACATCCTCAAAGATTTATCTATACATACCTTTGATCAAGTTCAATTGAATAGAAAAGTAAAACTTAGCCATTACAAATAGATTGAAAATTGTGAATTCCCCAATTTGGATCCTTGGCCTTGATCTACACTTGATTCTTTATGTACTTCATCAATTGGATAGATTTTGATGAAGATACCGTTCAATTGATGGATGGATGTGATTAGGAAGTGATTTTTGAGAGTGAAAATTGCCACAAGTATGTACAAAGTGTCCAACCTCCTCAAAAATTTGAGTTTCCCCCTTTTTATAATGAGTTGGTAGAACCCCGGATCGCCCTGTCTGAGATTGGATCGCCCGAGATGCTTTGAAAATGAAAAACTACCAAGGCATTCCATTCCGGATCGCCTGGTCTGGATCAGGATTGACCTAAATTTGCCTCTAAAACGGGCAGATCGGTCGAGCTCTGCAGGATCGGCTGAGATTCTCCTCTGAACTGCCAGGATCAATCGATCCAAATCTGGATCGGTCTGTTTGGCTCTGGATTGGTCAATCTGGGTTTGGCCAGGCTCTGGATCAGTCAATCCAAATTTGGATCGGCGATCTGGCTCTGGATCCTCAAAACCTTTGCAACTCGGATCGGTCGATTTTCCACCAAAACTCCACCCAAAATGATGAATTATGCTCCAAACCTATCCTACAAACTCCAAACCACACAAAACACGAAAACACAATGAAAACAACACAAAAACATATGATATGGGAGTAAAATGAACACAAACATGCGTCCACAAACATCAAAATATTGGTCAATTTATGCACATATCAGGATGCTCTATTTGATTTGAAAAATGGAGAGCTTACCTTCCAATTTGAAGGAAAAGTAGTGGTTTTCTCATTTCCTCCTAAGAATGTAGGTGTTGAAAAGGAAGGAAAGAAAATGTTTGTTGAAAAAGGCATTGGAGTGAAGAGAGTTAATGAAGGTGATGAGCAAAGGTTGTCTATAAGGGATGAAGACAATGAAGAAGATATTGATCCGGGAGATTATTTGGAGCAAGAGCGAGGAAGGATAAAGAAAGCTCGAGTTGAGGATGTTCCGCCCCGGAGTGCACGAAGGAAGTTGAACTTTCAGGACGAGCATTAGCATATGGAACAAGGTATGAGCTCCGGTTCTCCTCTTTGTGACAATGATTGAAGATGAAAAGGTAAAAGTCAAGCTAATGACTGTAAAGAAGCGCTTGTTAGGAGGGAACTCAATACTTTATTGCTTTTGATATTTCAGATTTTTAAATAAGTGTTTAGGTTGATTAGTTTTGTTAATGTTTTTTGTTTCGATGATAATGGGTGAAGGATATTTGATCTGTGGATATTTTTGCAGACTTACATGTTTTTGTGGTTGAAGAATTGAGAATTGGGGAAGTGCAAACTCAAAACGGTGCTAAATGATCGAAGAAAGAATGTCGGGAACTTAAAAAAAGAGGAAAATATTGCCCCAGACCAATTTGGATCACCCTGGCTCAAGCAAGATTGACCAAACCCAACCTTTGCTGTTGTGGGATCGGGCGAGCTCAACTGAATTTCAAAATTTTTGCGGGTCTGGGCACCGGATCGGTCGATTTGAAACAAGATCGGTCGATCTTGATCGGGCACCTCATTTTGGATCTTGCAAAGCCCCTGATCGAATGATCCTCTTTTAGATCGGTCGATCCCCACGCAATTTAAATGGGAAAATTAGGGCCCATTTTGCCCTATCTCGATTACTGTCGAAGTTTCACTTCCCAAATTTTCTCTTATGTCAAATTACACTTGTTTGTGTGGTTCTTGCCCTTTGATTTTGATCATGGCTAGCAAAAGAGCTCGTGGTGGTTCTTCTTCTTCCCTTAGTCACCCAAAGAATTTTGATGACGAGGAGTTTGAACGGTTCAAAAATTTGGTGGACACACAAGTTGTGGGGACTAAATATCCGTGCAAGGATAAATTGGAGGCGTTGGGACTGAAGGATGATGTGTGAAGCCTCCTAACTGGAATAGGATGGAAGAGGAGGAATTTCTTGTGAAGGAGATCTCTTTCTCGACCGACATACCACATGTCCGTCAACATAGAGAGGTCGACCCAGTAGACACATTGAGTGATGAGGAGCAGTCAACAAAGGAGGCATAATCTAAGACGGGCATGTCAATTGACACATCTTGTATCAATCGACATGCCAAGTAGAGAACAAAGATTGACACAAATGCATCTCGATCGACACAAAGAGGTGCCCAACTCAAGAATTCAACTGCCAAAGCTGCTCAAGTTCCTCTGATGCCCTTCCCTCGAAGATTTTCCAAGCAGAAGGAGGATTCAAGATTTGCAAAGTTTGTGGAGAATCTGAAGAAGGTAAGCATTAACTTACCAGTGATCGAAGCTTCTCAATCACAGTCGTAATCAGGGGGATAGAATTCCTAAGGGTGTTGTGCGACACTGGTGCCAACATCAATCTTATACCCTATTCCATCTTCAAACGCTTCAACATTGGAGAGAAGAGGCCGACTACTAGATCTCACCAGATTGTCGACCGAAGTGTGTCCTACCCGAAAGGTATACTTGAGGATGTTCTCATCCATGTGGGTCATCTAATATTTCCGGCAGATTTTGTAGTGCTTGAAATGAGAGAATACGTCAACATGCTGCTGATTCTTGGAAGAGAGTTCTTGGACACAAGTGAAATGGTGATCAACTATTGGACCGACGACATCACATTGCTTGAAAATGATTAGAAGATCACATTCGCAATCAATAAAAGCCTCCAGCATTCTAAATGCAACCAAATCACTTCCATTGAAGATTCTGAAGATGAAGAGGAGGAGACTAAAGAAGAAAAAGAAGACCGAACTGCCATTGAATGGGAGCAAGGGAATAAGATTGCAAATTGTTGATAAGCTCATTATCTTACTCGCTTATCTATATTATTTTCTACTATTTTATGTAGTTTTATTGAGTTTATATATATATTATGTGCATGAGTCTATATTAGGTGGTATTATGCGCGTTTGGTGTTTTTGTAGGGTTTTAGGCCTAAATTCACGAGAAATCCGTTCCGGAAGCAGTGATGTGTAAGAGTAGCAGTGATGATTTCGTCCACAAGAGTAATTCGAGCTATTGGCACATGGTAATGGATGATGCTTTGAGTTAGCTCTCCAACGCAACTGGAATCTGGTCAATCGGAGTTCGGAGGAGAAAGTTATGGCCAAAACATTGAGACCGCGCAGGAGGGGCGAGAAGCTGCGTCGACAGACGCCAATCAGAAGCGATCGACGCCGATCAAGAAGCTGCATCAATCGACGTGAATCAGAAGCGATCGACGCAAGGTCTTCTACTGGAGCAAAAATCTGATTAAATTCGGATTTATTCATATCTTTAGCCCTAGATTTGATAGGATACACATCCACCACTATAAATACCTATTAAATTCGAATTTTGAGTACTGATTATCATATGCAATCATATTTTAGAGTTTTTTAGAGTTTTGAGACTTGGGAAACACGAAACCCTTTATTTTTATTGTAAGTTCTTTATGTTTATGCAGTTTAATATGTTTTATTTTGGATTTTTATCTGCGATGAGTGGCTAGAAACCCTAGCGGGTTCTAGGGGTTGATATTATTATGGATGCATGTTAGGATTAATTAATTAGGTTCATGATTCGTGTGTTTATTCTATAATTCTAGATTAATTCAAGGACCGAGAGGTGACGATTAATTTAGATGTCTAGCTATTGATAGAAGGACCGAGAGGTGAATATTAATAGTGGGAATAGGAATACATGATACGATCTACACTATCCAAACAGATGTAATAGATGTAGGAATTGAACTGATTTGCTTATCGGATTGATTAATTTGGTGTACTTTGAGATTGAGTGAAGATGAGTCACTAGTTAGTAATCTAGGTTATATTTGACAAACAAGGAAATTTAACATTGTTGCAGTATTCCACCAGTTAAATTAATTGATTCCTACATGTTATCCATAATAAGAGTTCTGCCCTAGAATCTGTGTTCTTTAATTTGCTTTCCAAAACTCCTTTAATTTTCAAGTATTGTTATCTTTATTTTCCAAACAAAACCCTGATTTTGAATTCCTCAAACAATGAATTTTAGAACCATAGCTAGTACATAGGATAATTTCCCCATACAATTCCCCTGGATCGATAACCTTAGGGTTTACAAATTTATTTGCCGCTGTTATTATAATTAATCTGTTAGAAATAGCAGTGATCAATTGTCAATTGCACTATCTCATCTTGAGCTCTCTACTATCATTTAAGATAAGATGGTCTACATGATCGATGCAAGGGGGCGACGAGTTTGGACCCGTCCTCCGTGGACTTGAGAATCCAGGTATCGTCGAGGAAAGACTTTTAACAAGCACTTTTTGGGAGGTAACCCAACCTTTTCATGTTTTCTTTTCATTTTATGTTTTAAATTTTGAATCATCTTTCCTTTGTTTTCTTTAGAAAAAACTATCGAGGATGAACCTCTGTATCAATCGACATGCTTGGTGTCGATCGACACAAAGGGTCGACGATGACACACTTCGACCAAATATGGAGGTTGACAGGTACACTCTGTGTCAACCGACGTAGTGCACATCAACTGACACGGAGTGCCAACAGCCACAAAAGTCAACGTCGCGAGTTCTAAACCCACCGAAGGATAAGAAGTTGATGTATGAGATCAACTGCCAGGTACTGTTCCTATTCTTGTTTGATTTTCAAACTTTTTCTACAACCAAATGAAAAGTCCTTTCTGATTCTAGACTTGTGCGCACATTTTAGCAGTGGAGGGATTAGATTATCTACAAGCTTTCGGTAGATGTAAATCATACATGATGGAGTGAATGCTCGTTAAGCCCCTTAACACTTGTGTGATGAGCGAAACACTTTCCTGTGAGTTTTTGTAGGTTTTTGGGCTAAAAAGTGGCTAAGTGGTGAAAAGAGTCGGGATGTCGACAGACATGGAAGACAAAGCCAAAAACCCGAGCAAGTCCTCCATGTCGACTAACATGGTGCATTTTGATCAACATGGAGGATCGATGTCGACTGAAGACATGAAGCAAGGAAGAGCTCGACCTGAAGTTCCATGTCGATCAACATATGTTGTGTCAATTGATACAGAAGGCTTGCAGCGATCAAAGTTGAGATTGAGATGAAGACCGACATGCAAGTCCATGTTGATTGAAATGTCATATGTCGATCAACATGGAAGCCCGAGAAGGAAGGTTTCACAGAGCATAGATATATTCATTATTCCAAGGGTTTAATTGCCAAACAAGGAGTTAAATCCAATTGAATCAAAATTTTCCCCATTGCTTAGTTGATGAATTATGCATGTTTGTAGATTGTATATTTGCCCTGGAATCTGTGCTCTTTATTTATTGTTTTAAAACCCTTTAAATTCCTGTCATTGTTATCTTTAATTTTAGAAAAGTCGAACTCTGATTTCAAGTACTCAAACAAATAAGATTTGAAAAGCATGGTTAGTACACAAGATAGATTATTTATACATCCCTTGTGGGTTTGACATCTGAGTTATAAATTTATTTTCCTTTGTTTTACTGCAATTTATCTTGTAGTTTTTACAAGTGATTAGTCAACTTATCAAGGCTAACTCCATCTTCCTACTTAGTGCATCCGCTGTCGTGTTAGCTTTTCCGGGCTTGTACTCTAAAATGTAGTCAAACTCCCCTAGGTAGTCTTGCCAACGTGCTTGCTTAGGAGTGAGCTTCTTTTGTGTTTGAAAGTAGCTCATCGGCACATTGTCGGTCCTCACCACGAACATTTTCCCAGCATATAGTGTCTCCAAGTCCGGACACAATGAACGACCACCATCATTTTCTTTTCTTGTACCGTGTACCTTTGCTCTGTCACTTTGCTTCTGGGACTCATAGACAACGAGATGTCCTTCTCACATTAAGACTCTGCCAATGACATAGTCTAAGGCATCCATCTCCACTTCGAACAACTTTTCATATCTCGGCAAGACAAGCACTAGCTCCTCGGCCACCGTTCTTCAATTTCTCGAACGCCAAATGGAACTTTTGCATCCAATCCCATTTTTTGCCCTTCTTCAATAAGTCGGTCAACGGCCCCGTGATACTTGAATATCCTTGGATGAACCGTTGGTAGTTGTTTACCAACCCAAGGAACAATCGCACCACTTGTACCTTCGTTGGTGGCTCCTAATCCCTAATAGTTGCCACCTTCTTTAGATCAATCCTTACTTAGCCTCCGCCCACAACGTAGCCAAGGAAGGGTACCTCCTACTGAGAAGACGCACAATTCTCTCTCTTCACGAGCAAAGAGTGCACTCATAATGTCTCGAACAACCATCAGAGGTGCTCGATGTGCTCCTTAAGACTCAGACTACTGATAACAATATCATCAAGGTAGAAAACAATGAACTTATCAAGAAATTCGTATAGTACCTTATTTATTAACGTGCAGAACATCGCCAGTGCATTCACGATCACCGATATTTTAACTGGATTAATTATAATATAGTGGCCAAATAAATTTTTAACCAGAGTGTCAAACCCACAGGGAATGTATTTTGAATTTATCCTATGTACTAGTTATAGTTTTCAAATTCTTTTGTTTGAGCAACTTTAAATTAGAGTTTTGAATATTTGAAATTAAAGATGACAAAAGCAGAAATTTAAAGGGTTTTAAACAACAATTAAACTATAGACTCCATGGCAGATAATCAATCTATTAACATATATGATTCATTAACTCAACAATGGTGGGAAAATTAGATACAAGTGGATATAACTCCTTGTTTGGCAATTAAACTGTAGAATCCTAATGTGTGACTATCTCCTCTTGGTCTGTAGAACACAGTATTAGTCAATCCTGATAATTATAAGATTTAATCCCTACAATTCATTCATCCTTTTGAGACAGAAATCAATTGCATTTAATTTCCTCTTCCTTTTATCAACTTTCACTTCTCAGTCCTTCAATTGATAACTGCAAACCTATATTCAATTTCATCTCTTGATCCTTCATTAAACCTAGATCCTATTAATTTAAACCATTCAATTGAGTGAATTAATTAAGCATTCATCAAGATCGATTTCTCAATGCCCTAGAATGTGATTAGGTTTCCACCAGTCATCATCGAGAGAAACAGAAAAACTATTTTATTAATGTGCATAAAAATAAATTACAAAATAAAGAGAAAACTTGAAGTCTTAAAAAGCTCCAATGTTTAATCCAAATCGTATTAATTTAAACAAGCAAATTAAACCATGTAATTGTGTAAAATTAATTAAGCATGCATCAAGATCGATTTCTTCAAGCCCTAGAATCTTATTAGGTTTCGAACCACTCATGTTAGGATTTTTGTTTGAGAAATCCTTCCTTACCTTTTTGTGTTTTGGTGGGTCAATGATTATAAAAGCTTATTTAGTCAGTTTTTCATTTTCTAGAGTTGTAAAGTTGTAATTCTTGTATAGGATCGATCGAGTTGTAATAGAACTTAGTAGCTGAAGACCAAGCATAGGAGATGCTCAAGAACTGAAGAACTGCATGCCATGAAACTTTGTTTACACCAAGTACAACCTTGACCAAAACTGAGTTAGGGAACTATGCATAGGGTTTTCCATACTGACCAGAAGTCAGTATGAGGGCTTTCCTGTACAGACTAGGAGAAGTCAGTATGAGAGTTTTCCATTCTGAACAAGAGAAGTCAGTATGAGGGCGTTTTCCATACTGACTATGGAAAAGTCAGTGTGAGGGTTAGCCATACTGACTATGGGAAGTCTGTATGAGGGCTAACTATACTGAACTTGGGAAGTCAGTATAAGAGCCTCTACCTTCAAAGTAAGAGCTATTCTAAGACATCAATGATTGATCAGACTTCGGCATATTCATGCCCAAGTAAAATTTAGTACGAGGTTATCCAAACTTAGATTCCTCAGAGTGAAACTTCTTCTAACACAAAGTTAGTGTATATACATTGTCATAGCAGAGCAGACGTACGACATGGGCTATGATTGGGAGACATCTTCCATGAGTCTAACGACTGGATTTATGTGTCTAACGGGTAGAATTTCGAAATGCCAGAGGAAGTCCTCTATAAATAGGACTGCTCATCAACCTTAAACGGTTACGAATTTGAATGATACTCACTCTAGAAAGAGCACTATGCTATGCCATCTCTCTACTAAAACTCTCTCAGTTTTCGTGTTTCTTTACATGAGACTTGAGTCTCTGACTCAATTTATTACTCCGTGCTACTTCTCTTTAGCACGAGGCTGAAGCTTTCTTGCAGAAGCTATACCTTGGTGAATATATCTTTACAAGATATATTCATAGCAGTTAGTCTCCTACTCTGGGATACTGAGTCTCACAGGCGTATGCCTACCAACTGAGTTCTGGGAAGAACAACAAACATCCAACCACCACGAAGAAGGTTGCGGGGTATCGTCCTCACTTCAACTTGAAGACTAAGCTTACAAGGAGTTCGTAGGCGAGTGACTATAGCAGACCAATGGACGCAGGTGCCGATGGGCTGTGTATAGATCGTAAGGAGGCTTGAACTTACTTAGTGAATTATCCAGACCTTGGGTCTGAAGAGAGGATGTTGGATATTTAGATCCGAACCACTATAAAAGATCTTGTGTTCTTTACAACTTTATTTACATTTCTTTCTGGTTTAGTTTTGAAACTTGACTTTTGAAACCTTCAATACTTATCCAAGTATTGAAGAGTATATTCTGTGAATCTGACATAATAACGACAGACCTAAGCTTAACTCTTATCAAGTACACCAAAAAAAGTCATATTTTCTTAGTTAAATAATTGTGAGTGTATTATTTTTGCTTTTGCTGCATATTCAAACCTTCTAATGCATATATATGTACTTTGTTTTCGGGACCAACAAGTGGTATCATGCGTCAAGGTTCTTACAGACCAAGGTAATGTTGAGTCGCTAGAACCAGATCTCTGTTCTTTGCACTCTATTTTTATTTATGTGTATTCAAGCATAGGTACGCAGAGATGACACAATTTGCAAAGCTTTCAAAGTATTCATGAGAAAACAATGAGATATGGAAGAAGCGCTCGTTGATAATGCTGAAGAATGTCCAACCAGATATGGTTAAGGTTCTATCTACTGGACCACTAAAGATCACCAAAGTGAATACTCAGCTCGAAGGAGCAGGAGGGCTGGAGATAGTGGATAAACCTTATGCTAAGTGGATGAACGACGACAAAATTTATTTTCAGTTGGATTTAGTGGCCAATGAGCTTATTCTTCAATCCCTACCAGAGCTATTGGTTGTCGAAGCTCTTTAACATGACAACGCCAAGAAGATGTGGGAATTCCTTGGCACTCTCTACCTAGAGACCGCACAGATGAAGCAAAACAAACTTCAAAATTGTGTATATAACTATGAATCATTTCAAATGCTTCATGGTGAAAATGTGAAATCAATGGAAGCTATATTTAATGCTATTATTTGTGAGCTACAAAACATGGAGAGAACTTATGAGATTGCAGATATGAACGTGAAGTTTCTCTCCAAGATGCCCAAGGAGGACTGGTTCGTCAAAGTCAACAACTTAAAGGAGAAGGATATCTCCAAGATGATGACCAAGGACGTATTTGCCCAACTACAGGCTCACGAGTGGGACATACAAATGGTGAACAGGAATGAAGCAGTACAGAATGTCAGCACTCATCCAAAGGAAGATGCTGCCTTTTTTGCAAAAAGGGAGTTCAAGAGAAGGCCTCAAAAGCCTTACCAAGCTGACATTTCATCTAGACAAACGTCTACATTAAAGTCAATACCAACACCTTTCTACTAGAAGTAGAAGGAAGAGAGCCCAATCGAAGAGCACAATCACTCAAACTCCTAACAATTCAAGAATAATATCAATCCGTTATCTTCTTATTTCGCCCACTAGAATACTAGATACTATAGTGTTGAGATTATATATAAGTAAATCAAATCGTTGAGTAGTTTCTAATATAGGCAATATTGAATCTAAACTAGCTATAAAATACAAGTAAAACTAAATGCTTCAATCACCATGGTAGAAATGTCAATTCATTCAATGTCTACAAACAATCTCACAAACAATGCCTGAAGTTTACAAATTCATAGGATGCACAAATGAGACAAGAGGATAATGATATGAACTTTGCAATGAACCAATAAAAAGATAGAATGTTGTAAACCAACTTTAATTCTCCTAGTAATGATCAATCTACCCTAAACTATCTAATCCCCTTAGTACCAGTGAATTAGAAGTAGATGAGATAGGATTCTCAAGCTGTTACGTTATCGAATCAAATCCCACTCCCAATGCTTCGTAGATTATGGACCTACAAGCTATCCCCAGACATGGTTGGGTCAAAACTTGTATGTAAACACACTATTCACGACATCTAGACCCGCGTATTGGCTGCAATTTCGATGTCAACAATCATGCAATTGGTTAGTGCATATCATACTTGATTAGGAACAAGCTCTAGTGTGATGCAATTGACTAGGAGAAAGTAAACATTCATTCAATCATAGCAATAGATTCAAAATATTGCCCAACCAATATCCTAGAAGGTTTAGCCACTCATACCTTTTGTTGATTTCAATTCAATTACAAGGGAAAATAAATCCAATACAATACAAGGTAGAGAAGAGATTTTCCCCCAATTGTTGACCTTCATGGTTGGATCTTCAATTTCCTCCTCAATTTGCATCTAATTGGAGTGATGTTGCATTGATTCTCCATTGATCTGATGTTTGGAGATGTTTGGAAGTGATGCAATGAATAACTACCTTTTTCCCTCGTAGTTCTATCTAAAATTTGCCAAAAGTTTAAAAGTCCCCTTCAATTTCAAATTTTCCCCAATTAATAATAAATTCCCAAACCTCAAACCAACAGTTTTTCACTTTTCACTATATATATGTTTGATTACAAGTACATGAAAAGTTTTAAAACTGCGCTAACAAAAGAAGACACACACAAAAGAAAATCAGATCAAAATCAAAAGAGCTACTCCTTTTGCTTGTCCTGATCCTTGTTCTTTGGCATTAAGGAAGTTGCGGCAGAAGTGGAAGATCGGGCTTGTACATAATGATTTGTAGCCACTTCCATGAAGATTTTCATCTCTTGCTCTCTAGAAGCCTTCATTGCTTCCAGTTGTATTTTTATCTCTTCGTCCCGCAATTTTTGCTCTACTTCTCCCCTTTTTGCCTCCTCTTCTCGTTTCTCAATCAGTTTCAACTGCAGCTTCATAATTTCATCTCTTTTCTCTTCCCCCTTTTTGAAAAAATCAAAAATAGTAAAGTAACTCTTATCCATCTCCTGTTGTAGAATTTCAAGGGGTAAATGAGGTGCAGCCACAGAGATGGGATCGGGAGACATTATTCTTTCAAGTGTAGCCAGTGCTCTAGAGTCTCCGCCAGATTGACTTAGAGATGTAGCAGTGGAGTGCTCTGGTTGAGGATGAGTTTTGCTGTTTGCTTCCTCGTCCGATTTTTGTTGGCTACAACTTCTGCTGCAATTCTTTCTCGTTCAATGATCGCTAAAATTATTAACGACTTAGCATAACTAATAATAGAGCGACAAATAAAATTATCGATCCCACAAGGAATGAAATAAGGAATATCTTAACTACTGAATTATAGCTTCTCGAAAGATTGTTTGAGGCAATCAGATTGTTAAATGATTTGGTATCGTTAACTTCCAAAAACTAAATGAGAAACACTTTTCAATTGAGGAAAACTTATAATCAGCAGACCAAATTAACGGGTTTTTCAAACAGATGCAAGAATTCAGATTCTAGGGATTTTATTACTATCTTTCCTAACATGCAGAGATAAAATTCATCAAATGCCAATTTAATTCCTTGAAAGATGGAAATCAGAAAAATATTGTAAATTTCTTTTTAAGACAATTTACAAAGTAGATTATTGAAATCCTTTACCCTTTGGGTCTCAAGAAAATAATCAACAACTCCAGAAAACAATAGATTTTTTCCTACAATCTAATTTCCTCTTTTTATGACAAGAATAAATGATTATATTGTGAAATTCTTTTCCTGTTAATCAATTTTCACCTTTTGAGTCTCAAATCAATTAACTAATAACCTAATTAAGTGGCCAACAAACTTAGGTTTAAATCAAAGCACAGAATTCCACAAATCAGTCAAGGAAAGGCATTTGAATATTTCTACAACATGTAGTACAGATAGATTTTAAACCCTAGAATCTGATTGAGAAGTTAGTTCATCATATTCATAATAAAAGATATCATGAAAAGATTAAACCTGAAATAATAACTTGCATTTAAATCTGAGTCTGGATGGAATAAATCAGCTCCATCACTTGTCGTCAACTTCACAATCAAAATCAATACTAATCTCTGCCTTGGAAATAATATAAAACTCTCAATATGAACTGTCTAACCTAGAAATCTCGAAAACTAGTGTTTATATAGATGTAGAGATAATCCCAACAAGGTAATAATTCAACAAGGAAAGAAAGGCTAAAATCTTCACTAATCTTGCCCCAACGTGATTCGCCACGGCCGAGACAGAGTCCATCTCGGTCGTGGTACATCACATCAAAATCCTTCATCTCGGCTTGACACATCGGTACCTCGACCATCCATCTCGGCCGTGGCAAGTTTCACCATGACCGAGATGGAGCTCCCGCGTCGATCCTCCGATGTTGAGACAAGCTTCATCCCGGGGCTGCAGGACGGCCGGGATCAATCCCACCACGGCCGAAACAGAGCCATTTGGCCTGTTTCCTATCACACTCCAAACTTAGCCATTTTCCTGCCAAATTCCACCATCATTAGACTATATAACACTAAAACATAACGATGCACAAGTAAAACATGATAATCATGCAACTTGAACACTAAATGAACAAAAACACATTGATAAGTTAGCAAAATAACGAACTTATCAACTCCCCCAAACTTAAACCATTAATCGTCCACGATTAGTCCATAGACAGAAAATCAAATCAGAATGCAAGATATGAATGTGCAATGCCTCACAAGTCCCCAAACCATCAAAGTCACAATGATTCACATGTAATGCACAGCCGAGACCGCAATCAAACTGTCGCGCCCCCAAACCGGGCCTATGCGACAGTCCCACGTGCAAACAGTGCACGCTAAGGGTTTTAGTGGATTAAAATAATTTCGACATTTATTTAAAGAGTAGCGGAAGCAAATGAAGAATTCAAAAATGGTCTTGCTTTAATTTCAAAGATAGGAGTTTGAATCTCAATTTATAATCCAGAATTTAAGTTTAGTGAAAGCAAGTAAACCTTTCCAAATGACTTAATTATATTTTCGAAAGGCATGAGTTTAAGTCCAAATGATAATCAAGAAAAATAAGCATAGCGGAAGCGAATAATGTATTCACAAGAAGGCGTGGAAAAAGGATAATAGCAATTGAATTCAAAGAATGACCACCACACGGGTCTTGTGCAAAATGTGACTTGGAACAATTAAGGAACAGGAATTAACAAATGGGTACTATGTATGAAGACATAGCCCCTTGAGCCTCGATACCAAATGACAACCAATAAATTAGATTAACGAAAATCTCAAGGAACATGCCATGTAAATTGGAATTTAAATCATGCGAAGGACTCGAATAGATCATGCAATTTAGAACAATTTAACAAGGAGTAATCACAAAAGGGTATAACTCAAGCTTACAATCATTCGACTCCAAAGAGGGTTCATGAATAAACATAGGTTAGACTCATAAAACATTTTACTCCAAATAGTGAAACTAGACATGTCAAATGATAAAGATAATAACGAAAGTTTTCAAGGAATAGTCCAAAAGATTTCATTTAATATGAGGTTCACAACAGAACCACCTTCTTAGCTTTCCACCACAACGTGCCGCCACCGCCATCACCTTTTACCTACACGTAAGGAAAACACGCATAGGGGCTGAGTACTCCGCGTACCCAGTGGTCACGGTGTCCCGAAAACAAAATACATATATATGATGTAGTCACCATAATACACAAGCATAGCACAAGGGTTTTATTGAAATATAACTCATGCATGCTCAAAATAATTTTAAATACTCACATGGGTCCATGAACACTCAATTTGGCGGTGCATTTCACGATCAACGATCATATAATTCACATAAACCGCGTGAGACACGCATGAGGGTTTCAACTCCTCCCTCCTCCTTATTTCTCCCATTTCTCCCAACAAGAGGGTGATCGTATCCCTCCTCCTTATCTCTCCCAAATGCTCGTGGCAATTAATAATCATAAGCACCAAAACAATTTAACGGTGACATATCGCTTTTAAAAAACAAAAGCATTTATTTTCCATTTTGAAAATCATTTAAGAAAGCAAACCAAAAGAAGATAGGATAAAGTAGTGCCCACCTTAATTATGAGGTGAAGGTTTACTTGGTGCCACTAGTTGAAGCTACTTTTGATAATAACCAATACCTAGATTGTTTAACATTTAATTACTAGGTGTGTTCATGTAGTTTCATGCATTAGCTATTTCATTAAATAAGCATGATATTCATTTTAATGTGCTTCATGTGACACTTCATTCTAAGTCCACAATATTGTCATTTAATTTGATTTATCACTATGTGCATGCTTGCATAATCATTGTCTACTTATCATGCTCAACAATTTAAGTATTTTATCCATTACATATAATTCATTAGTTTCTTTTGATCAAGTATATGCTCATATATTTACTTATAACCCTTTCCTAGTGACGCAAATAGTTTAATTTAAAATCATGTTAATGTCCTAGTTCTAAATGTAAATGGGTGATCAATTAATGATGCAATATGTTTTAAAAGTATTATTAATTTGAGAATATGTGTTTATTAGTCTTAGAAAAATATATGAATACAAGCAAATGACTCTATGCTACTCCCTCCGTCCCACACGAATTGTCCCTGTTTCCTTTTTTGTCCGTCCCACACGAATTGTCCCCTTACCTAAAATGTAAAGTTTTTACACACTAACTAATAAAATAATAATTTTATCTATCTCTACCACATTCCACTACATTGGTTATTGTGTCATGTCCCAAGGGGACAATTCCCTTGGGACAGAGGGAGTATTTAACTTAGTGAAATTCTCCTAGTCATGTATCTAAATGTGACCCTGTTTTCAAAATGATGCCGTTTAAAATTTACAGAGAATTTGAGTATGAAATTTTATGTTCAAAATCTATATTTTAATATGAATATGCTTCAATTGACGGTTTGTTAAAATTATTTTTCATTTGGATGTTACGGGCTGGGGGAGATTGATTTTCCTGAATGTTTTTGCTACGGGCTAAAACAGGGGTGCATACTTTAAAAATTAATTGTGACAAAACAACTTGTAATATTGACTTGAAATTTAATATCCAGACTATATAATGTGTTATAAATCAAAATTTAAAATTTTATAATTTTCCAAGGTGCCTAAGTATAGTTTCAAAATCAGTTTTTGACATTCAACACAGAATGACACATTTTATTGCAGAGAGAATAACTATCAAACCACATAAAATTTTGACATTAAACCAAAGCCAAAATATTTCTAACACATTCAAGTATAACATATTTAAATTTCAGACCCATTGTTTTCCATTTCACTCGACTGCCACAACAAAACAGAGAGCTCATTTTATAGACTTCATCTCAGCATACTCATTTCACTTTAACATGTATAAATTCGTGGCAAATGTACTTCTACCAACAAGTATATTCAATTTCAGACATCACACATCACATATAATGTTCATAAATCATAGATCTCAAGGTATAGCATGCATAATAGGAATATATCAACAACAATCAACAACATATCCAAGAATGGTCATCAAACAAGCTTATCTTCAACCCTAGTTCATCAAATGAGCTAAAAATCGACTAGGGGTTTCTTGATCATACATGCAATCCTATAATCATGTTTATGAGGATCTAGAGAGGGTAAATAGAGGTTACTTGAAGAGTTCAAGTCCAGATCTAAGCTTCTCTTCCTCAAACTTTCGAAAATGATGTTCTCTAGCTCTTGATTGCTCTCTTCTTGCTTCCTATCCCTTGCACGTCTCTAGATCTATCCTTTAGCTCCTTGGATGTTCATTTCCCAGCCTTGGTCGAAATTGAAAGCTTGGAATTTAGGGGTGTGGTTGGGTTTAATAGAAAGAGGAAGGTGAGAGGGTAAAGTTTTTGTAAAAATGGAGGTGATTTAAGTGAGTTTAGGGTGTGTTATGTGGGTTGAATGGTGGCTTCACTTTGGAGGTTCTTCAATGGAGGTTGGAGGGTTCTAGAAAGAGAGAGATGTAGAAGATGAAGTATGATTGGGGATGGGAGGCTGAGGGCCGATCATAGAGGGAGAGGGAGAGAAGTTGAGTGTTCAAATGTATTTACTTAAATAATTTCCCACGTGGAAATGATTATGTCCAATTTCTTTCCTTCCCCCTTTTGCCCTTCAATAATTAGGAGTGCCAAGCATCAAAACTCTTCTAGTAGACCCACTAAGGTAATCACCCCTTCCACTCACAATATTTAATTAAATTAACTAGTAGCTCAATTTCCCCATCTTATAATACAAGGTTGGAATTTATATAATTCCCCCGTTTTAATTAATGGGGCCAAAAACTCAAGGGAGAAATAAGAAATAATTTCCGGAAACTCGCTTCAGAAATGAGTCTCGATTATATTCATAAATTAATATTTAAATGAAAATTAAACATGCAATATTTCTCTTATTATTCCTAGAGGTGGCCGAGTAAGTAGGGAAAAATTTAGGAAATAAATTCTGGAATTCGCCTCGGAATCATTCTCGAGTAATTATGCTACATCGAATTAAATTATGAATACGGACCTTGAATAATCCTCATGAAATTATTTAAATGGACTAAGATAAAATGAGTCTCAATTTATTTTCTTCTATTAGGCCACTCACTAGCAATTCTAATTGGGCCACTATTATTTATTCTAATTGGTTCAACATATATAAGAGGATAATTAATTAAATATATCCTCTAGCCCATTACTTCTAATGATTTAATACTTGGCCTTAAATTAATTTAGCTAGCCCATGTTATAATAATAAGGTGACTAAACATAGTTTTAATAATTAGGCCGATAAATATTAATCGCAATTCAATTCTTCGTTACGCATATTAAAATAATTATTTAGCGTAGATAATACGGCACGGAAAATGCGGGGTGTTACACAAACAATCAAATCATCGAAGGGGAACCTCACACGACTATTTGTTTTCACTCATCATCCCTCAAGTGTTTAGGTTGTGTAACAACACTCAAAATCAAGGCCAATGCGCACTTACCATATATTTGACAAGTTTCTCATCTCTCCACTGCTAAATTTTGCAATAAATCAAGTAATCAAGTAGGTCTTTATTCGGGTTGTAGCGTGGCTTCCTACGATAGATGTGATGTCTTTGGCAAAGTGACTCAAATTTTAATTCAACTCTCACTCACTCATCACACCATACTTGCTTTTCAACTCAACCACTTATTCTTATTTTTCTTTTCTCTTCTCGTTTTTTTTTCAAATCTTTTATTTTTCAATTTAAGACAATACTGGTGAACTTAACCAGAATTAGATTATACACTTCTAAGTTCACCTTTTTTTTTTTTCACAACTCAAACTTTCTTCTCAACCCCAATCACAATTTAATGCCAAATCACAAAATCCAATTTTTCAATCAAATCATACCCCTCTCACTCATTAACTATTCTAAACAAAGAAATAAATCACAAGGCTCAAAAGGGTTACAAGTGGAGATTTTTAAGGCTAGTGTATGGGATTTCGGTTAAGAAAGAACTTGCCTAAGATCATATTACTCTATTATCACACTTATGCAACCTCTAGAGAGAAACAAGTCAAATTCTAGAAGATTATTGCATACGCACCTTGTCACACATCAACAAAAATTTTAGGCTCAAATCTCACTCGGGTTAATTTTTGTTCCCCCTTAACAATTTTCAAGTTCAATCTAAGTCTAATCATGCACAAAACACGCTTCAAAAAGCAACTCATCAAGTAAGAGACTCCTATCATCGACTATCATCGCAACAAAGATTCTCAATTCAATGTCCACAGAACCAATCAATCATCAATCATAGTTACAAAATAGGGAGGATTTTTCAGAATCTCAAGCACACAAATCTCATAAGTTCCGACTGCCCTATGTTCAAGCGCGTGAATGCAATGCAAAAGCTTAAATAAATCCTAACTAAGAATTGACTAAACATGCTAAAGCAGTAAAACCTAGACAATTCCAAGGCAGTGAATATCAACAAAATTAACAAAAACATAAAATTTCCATAAAAACAGTAAATGACAAGATAACACAAGTTTTTACATTCCCGCGCCTTATAAAATATCAGATCTCGCGCCTCTGTTTTGACCGAGGTGAGCTCCACCACGGCCGAGATGCGGGCGACTATTTCGACCGAGGTGAAGCCCAACACGGCCGAGATGCGGGGATTTTCTCTCTTTTATTTTAATATATAAACTATATTAAAGGCAATAAATAAATAAATACTTACCTCGGGTAAAATTTCTATCACGATCGTGGCAAGCCTTGCCATGGTCGAAATGCGGGCATACACCACGGCCGGGTTGAGTGGTAATTCTGCTAAAACAGAGACTCTTCCCACGAGGTTTTCTAAGCTTCAACAAAAAAAAAAAAAAAACTAAGGCAAAACATCAACAAATTCAAAATGACTCAAACCAGAACTAACTTAAACTCCAATAAAACCTAAAACGTCTAAACTAACTCACACAAAAACAATAAAATCATTTGGTTACCTCCCAACAAGTGCTTGATTTAATGCCGCGAGCTAGACATTACCTCTCTTTACGACCTATCCAGATATAAAGTGTCCACAACAAATATTTGTTGTGGGCTATAGTACTTCTTCAGTCTGTGGCCATTGACTTTGAAAGTAGTGCCATACTGTCCTGCTAACTCGACCACTCCATTGGGGAAAGCACTTACAACTGTGTAGGGACCCTTCCACTTTGACTGCAATTTCCCGGGCATGAAACGCAGACGGGAATTAAAGAGCAGCACCTTATCATCAGAATTGTACACCTGTGAGCGAATCCCTTGATCATGAAACCTCTTAGCCTTATTCTTGTAGATGACATTGTTCTCATAGGCCTCATCCCAGAAGTCCTCCAACTCATTCAGAGACATCACTCGAGTAGCAGTAGCGTGTTTCCAGTCCATGTTGAGCTCTTTCAATGCCTTCCATGCCTTGTGTTCCATCTCTACAGGCAAATGGCAAGATTTACCAAAAACCAGCTGATAAGGAGTCATACCTATGGGAGTTTTGTAGGTGGTGCGATAAGCCCACAGTGCATCATCAAGGGTTAATAGCCCAGTCCTTCATCTGCTTGACAGTCTTCTCCAAAATCTGCTTAATTTCCCGGTTGGAAAGCTCGGCCAATCCATTCCCTTGAGGATGGTTCGGTGTGGTAACTCTATGCTTTACTCCATACCTGGCAAGAAGGGAAGCAAGCAATTCGTTAAGAAAATGAGATCCACCATCACTTACCAAAGCTCTCGGTGCTCTAAAACGGGTCATCAACTTTTGCAGGAAGTTGACCACGACTCTTGAATCATTGGTGGTAGTCGGAATGGCCTCCACCCATCTTGAGACATAGTCCACTGTAAGTAAAATATAGGAGAAACCTCTAGAAGATGGGAATGGTCCCATGAAATCTATCCCCCAAACATAAAAAATCTCGACTTCTACCATGGGAGTCTGTGGCATCTAATCCCTCCTGGAAATGTTGCCGGTCCTTTGGCAATGATCACAACCAGTAATCCAGCCACGATAAGTCTCGTGGATAGAGGGCCAATAAAATCCACTAGCCAAAATCTTGAAAGCAGTGCGGTTGGCTGAATGATGGCCACCTGTAGGAGAGGAATGGCATGCCTCGTAGATCTGCTGCCACTCAGACTGAGGAACACAGCGGCGGATGATGCCATCAGCACATCGGCGCCACAAGTAGGGGTCCTCCCAATAGTAGAACCGAGCATCTCGCAGGAGCTTCTTCCGGGTATAAGGGGAACTGTCTGGAGGAAGAGCGCCAGTGGCCAGGTAGTTTGCATAGTTGGCAAACCATGGTGTCTTGGACTCGAGCATGGCTCTCAAATCTTCAATATAGCACATCTGCTCATCGGGGAAGGTCTCCCGAATCCTTGACTCTTGCTTCTCCGCCTCAGATGAGGGCTCCAGACGTGATAAGTGATCAGCTATTACATTCTCGCTCCCTTTCTATCCTTGATCTCCACATCAAACTCCTGAAGTAGCAGGATCCATCGAATCAAACTGGGCTTGGCATCTTGCTTGAAAAACAGATATCTAATAGCAGCATGATCAGTATAAACAACAGTTTTCGACCTTATTAGATAGGACTGAAATTTATCAAAAGCATATACCACTGCTAACATTTCCTTCTCTGTAGTGGTGTAGTTGCACTGCGCCGGGTTCATGCTTTTGCTAGTGTAGTGGATGACATGAAATAGCTTCCCCCTCAACTGGCCGAGGATTGCTCATACTGCATAGTCACTGGCATCGCAAATCAAAACAAACGGCTCACTCCAGTCTGGAGAAGTCAAAACCCATGCGGTGACTAAGGCCTTTTTCAACTGCTCAAATGCCTGCAAACACTCAGAGTCAAATACAAAAGACACATCTTTCTCTAATGAATAACACAAAGGCCTAGAAACTTTAGAGAAATCCTTGATGAATCTTCTGTAGAATCCGGCATGGCCGAGAAAGCTCCTCACTCCTTTCACATTAGCTAGCGGTGGCATCTTCTCAATCGCAGTGACTTTGGCTCGATCCACCTCCTATCTCTCAGCTAACACTCTGTGTCCCAGTACAATCCCTTCATGCACCATAAAGTGGCACTTTTCCCAATTCAGGCAGAGATTGGTCTCGGTACACCTCTCCATAACGGTAGCTAGATTCTGCAGACAAATATCAAATGAGCTACCAAAAACAAAGAAGTCATCCATGAATACCTCCATGATTTCCTCGATCAGATTGTGAAAATGGTCGTCGTGCATCTCTGAAAGGTCACCGGGGCATTGCAAAGGCTAAAAGGCATCCTCCGGTAAGCAAATAATCCGTATGGGCAGGTGAAGGCAGTCTTGTGCTGATCCTCTGGTGCAACTGCGATCTGATTGTATCCTGAATAGCCATCAAGAAATTAATAATAGGGATAACCAGAAAGTCTATCAAGCATTTGATCAATAAAAGGTAGTGGGAAATGATCTTTGCATGTAGCGGCATTGAGAGTTCTGTAGTCGATGCAGAACCGCCATCCAGTGACAGGTCGGGTGGCGACCTCTTCTCCATCGTCGTTCTTGACGATCTGCATCCCACCTTTCTTTGCAACCACCTGAGTGGGACTCACCCACTTGCTGTCTGAAATGGGATAGATCATCCCATGGTCAAGAAGCTTCAGTACTTCTTTCTTCACTGCCTCCTGCATGATTGGATTCAGTCTTCTCTGTGTTTGTCTTTTTGGTTTGGCATCCTCTTCCATAATGATCTTGTGCATGCAAACTGAAGGGCTGATCCCTTTAATATCCCCCAGTGTGCATCCAATTACAGCTTTGTGTTGTCGCTGAACTCGGAGTAGCTTGTCCATCTCAACCTGCGTAAGAAAAGAAGACACAATTACAGGAAAAGTATCATTTGGACCAAAAAAAGCATACTGAAGGTGAGGAGGTAGAGGTTTAAGGTCTAAAATAGGCGGATCGGAGTTAGATTGTTCTGCCCCAGTGTCTGCCTCAATCGAGATAGGTTCTATCTCGGCCGAGGTGGGCGAAGTTGGACGAATCCCTTTTCCAAGTCTCTTTGTTTCGATCGATTCAAGCTTCCTCTCGCCCGTCATGGTTATCTCGGCCATTTCGACCATTTCGGCCGTTTTGAGTTTTGACACGACAGTCCTGCCTCGGAGATTCATCTCAGCCGTTTTGCTCTTCACCTCGGGCGAAACAGAACATTTTCCACTTTTTTGTTCCAACTTTTGGCTGAATTAGGCTCGTAACTTCTCCCTTTTGAGCTCTTTATTCCTAGGAATTTCTTCAAACACATCGAACTCCATCATAAGGTTTTGGATCTCCTCATCGGCAGCATCAAGATCTGTAGAAGAAAAGAGGGAGTGTAGTAAACAAATTTCGAGAAAATCCGGATCATATTTGAGCGAAGAATAAGGAGAAGAAATCACCAGCTCAAAACAGTTAATCATATCGCACTCCTCTTGGTAGCTTCCATCATCGTGCTTCAGCATGAACTTGTAGATGGAGAACGTGACAGATTCATCGTTCACACGAAAGGTCAGCTTTCCATCCCTAATATCAATCAGTGCACCTCCAGTCTTCAGGAATGGTCTCCACAGAATGAGTGGGATATTCTGATCCTCCTCCATATCCAGTACCACAAAGTCCGCAGGAATGATAAAATCTCTTACCTTCACAAGCACATTTTCAACAATACCCTTAGGATAGGACACTGATTTGTCTGCCATCTGGAGCGAGATTGTTGTCGGCTTGATGCTCTCAATTGCTAATCTCCTGAAAATAGACAAAGGCATGAGATTGATAGAAGCACCAGAATCACAAAGTACCTTTCCAAAAGTTTCTCTGCCGATGACACAAGAAATAGTGAAAGAGCCAGGATCCTCCCTCTTAAGAGGCATCTTTTTCTGAATTACAGCACTGCACTCGTCAAACATATTCACCGTCTCATGCTCCAGGAATGGCCTTTTCTGAGACACCATATCCTTCAAGAATTTTATGTAACTGGGCATCTCTCGTAGGGCTTCAACCAGAGGGATATTGATGTGCACTCTCTTCATGTTCTCCAGGAAGCATGCGTACCTCTCGTTCATCTTGGACTTGGCAAAGCACTGCGGAAAGGGCATCGGAGGACGCTTCTCAGGTTGGGCTGGTGTCTGCCTCGGCCTTGGCATAATGTGCCCCGGCCGGGATGGAGTCTGTGTGGCAGTCGCACCTAATCCCTCTGCCTCGGCCGTGGTGAGGTCCACCTCGGCCAAAACATAGGCTTCTTCTGCGGGTTCATCCTCTTGCTTTGCCTCCTCTCCTTCCGGTTGGTCTGTCTCCGGATTCTTTGGCCCTTGGTATGATTTTCCACCTCTGAGAGTGATGACATTAATTCATTCTTCCGATTTTTTGGGTTGGTTTGGGTGTTACTCGGAAGATGGCCGAGCTTGTGCTGGGTTCCAAGAGCATTAGCAATTTGGCTAACTTGTGTCTCAATGATCTTCATATGTTTCTGCATTAGGTTAACCTTGCTATTGATTCCCGAGACTTCTTGATCAAGCTTTCCTACTTTATTAGTAGACCCTTCCATGAATTTGGCCAAGATTTCTTCAAGATTAGACTTTTTCTTCTCAACAACTGCTCCACCTTGAGTTGCAAAATAGGCCGGTGGTTGTTCTGCTCCTTGAGGATTTGAGTAGGAGAAACTAGGATGGTTTCTTACAGCATTAAGATTGTAGCCCTGATTGTTTTGTTGATAGCCTCCTTGGTAGTTATTTTGGAAACCACCTCGTTGGACGAAGTTCACATCTATACAGTCTCCTTCTTCCTGAACTTGGACTTGATCAACAGCAGCAACTGTCTTTCTTGCTTTTAGTGCTGCAAAATCCTCTCGAAGATTTTTGAGCTCAGCTTTCATGTCAACTTCCTCAGTAGCAACCCGCTCCACAACTTTGATAGGCCTTTGTCGAACATTGGACCTTCTCTGACTGTTGTTTGCCATCTTCTGGAAAAAACCCATAGCTCTCTTGGGACCCTTTGTCATGATCGAGTCTCCCAGAGTAGAATCCACAAGCTCCACTGTCTTCTCATTCAACCATTCATAGAAGGTTTCAACTTGACTTGCCAAACTCAGGTTGTGGCCAGGGCATAATCTCAATAACTTCTTGTATCTTTCTCAGGCTTCATGAAAGTTCTCATAAGACCTTTGAGCAAATCTAGTGATGTCCTTCTTCCTCTGCTTGATAACACTTGGTGGGAAGAAATTGGCAAGGAATGCATTCCTCAATTTTGCCCACGTGCTGATGTTAGTCTTGTCCAAGGCAGTGAACCAGGACTGAGCTTTGTCTCGCAAAGAGAAGGCAAAGAGCCTTACTCGGATATCACTTTTGCTGACTCCATTGATCTTGACTGTATTACAGAGCATCAGAAACTTATCAAGATAAGCGTAGGGGTCCTCAGTAGCTCGGCCCCTATATTGGCCCTGCTGAACCATTTGCACCAGGCCAGTCTCCAATTCAAAATTATTGGCATTGATGCCCACTCTGAAGTCACTCGCCTGGAACTTCGGCCTGTACTTCTTTTGAATAGCACCATCATCTTCATCAGCATCGAACCTCCCCAGATCTTTTACTTCTTCTTCTTCCTCATCTTCTGCATCTTTGATAGCACGTTCTTCAACGCGCTACAGCTGCAAGTGTACAGACCACTGCAGAGGGCAAGTAATAATTTATCGATTCTCAAGGATTGCAGGATCGAAATATAACCAAGCACTGAAACATAGATACCGAACTACTATCTAGGTAAATCGGAAAAGGATTTGGTTTTGTTATAAACATAAAATAACTTTGCAATAGAAGATAGAAAATAATAAGGTAAATGGTTTTAAAGATTTATGAGAAGGTAGGATTCCAGGGTAATCCACTTTGCATAATAATCAAACAACGTTTCATGTAATTCAATCCCAAATTTAATTTCCAATGATGTGAGTTAATCTCATATACGTTATCAGGTGATCCTCTCGGACTCTAAACCATAACATGGAAATAAAAGATCAAAAGATTCCTCTCGAACATACAAGACTTTTACTCTTGATAAAACCTTTAGATTTCAAAAACCCTTTAAAGATCAATTTCCTCTCGGACAATTGCCCTCTAAATCTAATTTATTGGCGTCTTAATTAATAACCTAGTCCTCTCGGATCAAAAACTATTAATTCAAATCACAATCAATGGCCAATATCTCATAATTCATGAAAGTATCAATAAATCAGAACATCAATGAAAAAGGAACATTAAATCACATAAATTGTTGAATGAATAAATACAAAGCTTCAAACCCTAGAATCCATGAGTGAACTTAGCCAATCATACTAAGTTCTAGAAAAATAAAGAGATGGAGAGTCACAAGAATAGAAAACATAGAAATCAAAAATTGTGGTCTTCAATCTTCAATTCCTGCCGTGCTCTTCAAGTTCCCCTGTTTTTTCGCCCTCAATTCTATACTCTCCAGTTGAAAAAGTGATAAAAGGAACCTTATTTTCGTTCAGGGAAGTCCTATTTATAGTTGAGGCCTTTAAAATCTCCAAAAGATATGGTTTTGGGCTTCAGATTCGCCAGATTTCATCAAAACGTGACATAGACGGCGACTTGAGAAGCGCGATCGGCGACCGCCGGTTATGTAACTGGGTTGCCGATCTTGTACCGTGAGAAAACTCTTGAAATTTGCATACCCGACGACCCATCTACATAGATGGCGGTCGCCGGATGTGTCTTCCGGGTCGCCGATTGTGCGCCGTGAGAAATTAGCTCCAAATGCATATCCGGCGACCCATCTACATGACCGGCGGTCGCCGATTATGTCATTTGGGTCGCCGTTTACGTCTCGAATGTGGTTTTGGCGCGTTCTTTTATATTTTCTGACTCCTTCTTCTTCCCGATGCAAGCTAGCATCGATTGGCCTCCTGGACACTTGGTCAATTCTTGTAAACAACCCGATTGTACGTGAAATCTGCATAAACAACCACAAACCAAACCAAACGTAATACTTTCTAAAAGAATATATATAATGCATGAAAATACCACGGAATAGTCCAATCTAAGATCAAAAGTGAGCAGATCCACATCAGTAAATTGCACAAAACGAGTATTTATCAACCCCCCAAACTTAAACTATTGTTCGTCCTCGGACAATGAGAAAAACAAATAAAAGAAAGAAGTAAACACGAGGGGTGCATTAGTTGATCATCAGCTGTTTCAGACACGAAATGGGGTTGTGATTCCCACACCAATCACTATGTCATTCATCAGTTTATCGCAAACAAACAGTTTCAATCCTGGCCTTTAAAAGTCCGCTTCTCACAAGATAGTGTATCACTCAAATTTTTCACTCAAAATGCAAGAAGGTCAGTGCACACTCTCAAATGGTCAACTGCATAACTTTTTCTACCATAGGCTTGCTCGTTGTCTCAACTCTCCACTGACCATGGGAGTGCTCGGATAGAGATCAAAAAGGTCTTTATTTACGGTTCTAATGTAGGCACATTGGTGAAGGGTATGGAAATTTGGCTAAAAGTGACTAGAATAGATTCATCCTTATAACTCCATTCACTCTAACTCTTCCTCATCACATACTGTATGGCATAACTTCAATCACTGACTCTAACAATACTTATGACATAAACTGAAACTGACGCATCCCTTCAATGGTAATTCAATAAGATTCAAACTCAAAATCATGACAAAATTCTTGTGCATTGACTTGTATCAAAACATTGCACATTCTAAGGGATATAACACAAGTACTTTGCACATCTAGTGCATTATTCGACTCTTTTTTTTTATTTTTTTTATTGTCCTACGAAATTTTCTTTTTGGACAAAGCTCATACTGACTCAACACAGGAACAAAGATGCACTCATCGTGCACTATACTTATACCAAAGATATTAGTCCATCAACATGTTTGGACTACTCACATATACAGACTCTAACTTCACCACTTAACATTGTTGGATACCCTTATACATCCATCCACACCTCCTATCATCCGGGTTAAGAAAGAAAAGGTTTTCAGGCTCAACTAGGCTAACAAAGGAGTATGCGGGTTAGTGTTTGGGTTCATTGTGGCTTATGAAACGATGGCCTAAGATCATTTCTAAATCCTTGACACTCTTCTACGCAATTTTGAGCAAGAAGCCAGAGCAAGTTCTAGAGATTAAGTGTGCAGTGACCTACTCTCAGTGAAACAAAATTAGGCTCAATTCTGACAGGGCAATAAGCGTATTCAAGAGGCCAAAAATCAATTTCGTAAGATCACAATTCACCAACTCATTTACAGCAATCAATGTAAGTTTCACGAGAAGGAAAATTCTGTCATCATAAACTTGATCAATAATGCAAAAATGACCACCCTATCAATTCATTTCCCTTTCACAATTCAGGTTCCACATTACAAATCCAACAGAAATTTAAAAACTGAATTAAATACAAGTAAACAGATAAAAGCAAATAAAGGTGGTTCATACTACAAGTTCAAATTCAAGTATTTCAATTACAGACCCAAATAGCAGCATCAGAATGGAGCAAATAAAACAGAGCCAAAAGATAAAATAAGGTAAACACACATCGACCGATCCCATCCCCCCCCAAACTTATTCGATACAAAGGAAAGAATAAGTTTGTGGGAAGAAGATCACGGAGATGTGTGGTTACCTCGATAACCTCACTGGGGCGGGGGCCAGTTCTGCGGGAACCTGGCCATAAATCGGCGCATCTCCTCATCCGCCTCTTGCTGGCGTCGCCATTGTTCTTGTTCCCATAAGTTGTGGCGCTGCTGCGCTGCCCACCGCTCCTGCTCCTGCTCAGCAAAGCGTTGCTGAGCTGTCCACTGCTCTCGCTGCTCGTCTTCGAAAGACCTCAGGGCCGTCCATTCATGCCTCTGCTCCTCCTCAAAAGACCGGCGCTCAGTAGCATACGTCGTCTGGGCCGCAGAAAGGGACTTGAGCTGCGTGCTCCAGTCTGACCACTGTCTCTCTAGCGCGCTGAGGCACTGCTCAACCTCTGCCCGACTATAACGGCGCTCGTAGTGGATAGAGGTTCCCCCTCGCTCCTGCCGGGATGACCCCCCTGTCTCCTGCCGGGATGATCCCCTTGTCTCCCGGTGGTGATGCTGCTCCTCATGTGTATCCTCGGGAGTCTCCTCGTGAGCCTCCTCGTGAGCCTCCTCGTGAGCCTCCTCATGAGTCTCCTCAAACGTAGGGTTTGGGTTCTGCCGAAGCCCTACGTTAGTGAGCTCGGGGTTCGGCAGTGGGAAGTAAGGACGGCTGCGCTGAACGAAGTGGTAGGGTGGGTGCATCGAATGGATGAATCGAAGATGCACCAATTTCTCCAGTGTGAGCCTTGTCAGTGGCTCTGCCCGCTCCCCGGATACATCGACCCCTAGCGAGTATAGCAAGGTGGTCCACAAGCCGCCAATGCAGATGGTCCCTTTCTGGGCCCCCGAAATCCTGTTAGACTGCATCAGAAAAATTTGGGCAAAGTTAAGGTACTCATTGTTTAATATGCAGTATAGGACCATGAGCTCCGCGTCTCTGAGGGAGCTGTTCTCCTTCCTGGCGAAGAGAGTATGGGCCAGGATCGCTCGGACCATCCGGAAAACTGGGTTCCGGATCATAGAAGCCTTACAGTCTCCTGATGACCAGCTTGGGCTTCCGTCGGCGCAGATATGGGGCCAGAAAGTCTTGCTGTCGTGGCCCCTTGGTTTGTTGTACCTCCCCAGGTTGACAACTCCGAACGCCCTGTTGATCTCCTTTGTTGAAATGGTTCTATCTTCATTTCCGGCCCGGAAGGTGGCGCCGGTGGGCTCAGTTCTCCCTTTCGTGGTGATCTCAAGAGTAGACAAGATCTCCAGGGTGAACCTTGTGAACGTCGGGGCATCGAGCTCTAGCAGGGGTGCCCAACCAATGTTAGAAAATAGCTCCTTCACGTTATCATAGAGCCCCATTGCCTTCATTGCATCAGTGTCAGGGTAGCAGGTGCCTTCGACCCCTCTTTCGGCCAAAACTTTGAACGTGTTGATCATGCCCACATCTCGGATCCCGGTGATCCCATAGGAGTCAGGGTTAGTACGACGGCGAGGTGCCATATTCCTACAAATGGAAAAACATGCATATTATCCACCGATACAGAAAAACAATAATTGTACGGGAAATGAGACCAACATAATTATACGAAATAAACTAAACAATACGAAAACCATAATTCCACAGTTAACTAAAACTTTTAACCAAACTTAGATAAACTCAACTCATCGTGACTCTAACACACTCCATCCCAACGTTTGGCATAACAATATCCAAAATAAGTCCCAAAATTTTTTTTCAAGTAAGTGCAACATAATCACAATGTACTAATGCAAACAAGTGAACATAGAGATAAAGGAAATAACAACTAAATACGAAAACGATAAACCCAAATTATGCAATTAAAATCACAAACGTGCAATGCAAGCAATTAAACTCGAATATAGAGACACAATAACCTTAATGCGAGATTTAAACGTGAGTATGAAGAAGAAATACCTGGAATTTGATGAAAATATGACGAAAATTTAGAGCCCTAGCCAATTTGGGGATTATGGTGTTTTTGGACGATTTGGGGCAAACCACTCGGATAGGAAGCCTCCAAATGCCGTGGGTAATGGTTGTTTGAAAGGAATTTGCAAGAAAATGAAAGATGGAAGAGAGATTGAGGAAAGAAATTTCGAAAATGTGGGAGTTTGAGTGAGAAATTGAGTTAAAATGGGTTTAGGGTCGAAAATTCGCGTATAAAGAGACATAACCGGCGACCTGGCTACGCGATCGGCGATCGCCGGGTATGTAGCTGGGTCGCCGAGTATGTCACGAACCAAATTTCGAAAAAATACACAACCGGCGACCCACCCAACATAACCGGCGATCGCCGGTTATGGTTTCGGGTCGCCGTTTATGCTACGTACTTGAATTTCTTTTGACGGGGTGATCGGCGACCCGATTACACGATCGGCGATCGCCGGTCGTGTAATTGGGTCGCCGGTTGTGTTACGTACACCTCCGTTTTTGACCCTGTTTCCTGCGTCCAATAAGCTCAACACCCAAACGTGAACGCAACTATGGAAAATGGCGAGATTACTCAAATTAAATGAAACACGGACTCAACAACATAACGAAAGACCTTAAATTAACCAAAAATGAATTGGGTTGCCTCCCAATAAGCGCTTCGTTTAACGTCTGTAGCTAGACAATCCAGTACATACTACGGTTCAGACAGATAAAGAGCATAAACAGCTAAGCTACTTTCAGATTGATAGTAAAGCTTCACCCTATGGCCATTGACTGTGAAGTGTGTGCCATCAGATCCTACTAATTCTGGTGTCCCATTTGAATTCACATTCTTAATAGGAAAGGGACCGGACCATCTAGATTTCAGTTTACCAGGAAATAAACATAAGCGCGAGTTAAAGAGCAATACCTGGTCCCCCGGACTGAAGTTGCGGCTGCGGATGTGCCTGTCATGAAACCGTTTAGCTCGCTCCTTGTAGAGCTTGGAACTCTCATATGCCTCTGTCCGGAATTCCTCCAACTCTGTCAACTGGATGCATTGTTGTTCAGACGCAGTCTTCAAGTCCCAATTGATTTTCTTCACAGCCCAGAAGGCTTTATGCTCCAACTCCACTGGCAGATGGCAAGATTTTCCGAATACCAACTGATATGGTGACATACCAATTGGGGTCTTGAAAGCAGTCCTGTATGCCCACAGAGCATCATCCAATCACATTGCCCAATCCTTCCTGGATACTACAGACTTCTCCAGGATTTGCTTGATTTCCCTATTAGCTAACTCAGCTTGCCCATTGGCCTGGGGGTGATATGGAGAAGTAACTTTGTGATGCACTCCATATTTTGCTAACAGACTCCCCAGCCACTTGTTCTTGAAGTGTGACCCTCCATCACTCAGCAGTGCTCGCGGCGCTCCTAAGCGTGTCAAAATGTTCTTCTGAAGGAATTTCAGAACCACCTTGGAATCGCTGGTAATTGTAGGAATGGCTTCAACCCACCGAGTCACATAGTCTACCGCCAACAGGATAAACTGATATCCATGGGACTTAGGGAATGGTCCCATGAAATCAATGCCCCAAACGTCAAAGGGCTCAATCTCCAACATATATCGCTGTGGCATCTCGTCCTTTTTTGAGATGGTCCCCATCCTCTGGCATCTGTCACAGCTAGCCACAAATTTTTGACAGTCGCGGTAAATAGTAGGCCAATAAAATCCGCTGGTAAGGATTTTCATGGCTGTCCTATTCGCCGCACAGTGGCCTCCATATGGGGACAAATGATAGTCCCCCATTATCTGCTCTCGCTCATTCATCTCGACGCACCGCCTAATCACCATATCAGCACAACGACGGTAAAGGAAGGGTTCATCCCAGTAGTAGTACTTGCAGTCATGTAGAAACTTCCTCTTCTGGTGTGAGGACAGATCCGGTGGTAGAACACCTGCAACCAGAAAGTTGACCAGATCCATGTACCAGGGGTCCACCTTCTCAAGAGCCAATAATTGTTCGTCCGGGAACACTTCAGAAATCCGGATCCTTGGGTCATCTCCTTCCACTGAGTTCTCTAGCTTTGACAAGTGGTCCGCTACCACATTTTCACACCCCTTTCGATCCTTGATCTCCATCTCAAACTCCTGCAGTAGCAGGATCCACCGAATCAGTCTCGGCTTAGCTTCCTTCTTTGCGAACAAATAACGGATTGCAGCATGATCCGTATACACTATTGTCTTCGCCCCAACCAAGTATGCCCGAAATTTGTCGAAGGCAAATACCACCGCCAGAAGCTCTTTCTCCGTAGTGGTGTAGTTCACTTGAGCCTCATCCAGAGTCTTGCAGGCGTAGTGTATGACGCGAAAAATTTTGTTCCTCGTCTGCCCCAAAGCAGCTCCAACGGCTATGTCACTGGCGTCGCACATTAAGACGAATGGCTCGGACCAGTCTGGAGAAATAAGAACCGGGGCGGTCGTCAAGGCCAGCTTCAACTTCTCAAAAGCCTGCAAACAATTTTCATCAAAAACAAATTTTGTATCTTTCATAAGCAAAGAGCTGAGAGGTTTAGAGATTTTTGAAAACTCCCTGATAAACCTCCGGTAGAAGCCTGCATGTCCCAAGAAGCTTCGAACTGATTTCTCGTTCGTAGGTGGAGGTAATTTCGAGATTGCCACAATCTTTGCTCGATCCACTTCCAAACCTGCAGCAGAAACCTTATGGCCAAGAACTATCCCTTCCCTAACCATAAAATGGCATTTCTCCCAATTCAAAACAAGGTTAGTATCTTGGCATCGCTGCAGAACAGTAGTCAGGTTTTCCAAACAGTTATCAAATGAATGACCAAACACTGAAAAGTCATCCATGAATACTTCCATAATATTTTCTACCAGCCCATTAAAAATAGACATCATACATCTTTGAAAAGTAGCAGGAGCATTACACAATCCAAAAGACATACGCCTATAAGCAAAAATTCCATAAGGGCAAGTAAACGCAGACTTATGCTGATCCTCAGGAGCTATCACTATTTGGTTATATCCAGAATAACCATCTAGAAAATAGTAAAACTCATACCCAGCTAGTCTATCCAACATTTGATCAATAAAAGGGAGAGGAAAGTGATCCTTACGTGTAGCACTGTTAAGTGCTCTGTAGTCTATGCACATCCTCCAGCCTGTGACGGGCCGGTGAGCGATTTCCTGGCCGCTCTCGTCTTTGATGACTGTCGTCCCCCCTTTCTTGGCCACCACTTGGGTAGGACTTACCCATTCACTGTCTGAGATGGCGTAAATCATCCCAGCATCCAGCAGCTTCATTACTTCCTTCCGCACCACTTCCTGCATAATTGGATTAAGCCTTCGTTGCGGTTGCACCTTAGGCTTGTATCCATCTTCGAGTAAGATCCTGTGCATACAAATAGAAGGGCTAATACCCTTGATGTCAGACAACGACCACCCAATAGCAGATTGGTGGTCTCTCAATACTCTCAGTAATCTATCCAATTGACAAGTAGATAAAGTAGCAGAGACAATTACCGGGTATGTGTCATTTTCGCCCAAGTAAGCATACCTCAAGTGGTCTGGCAGTGGTTTGAGCTCTAGCACTGGTGGCTCCTTCTTTCTCTCTGGATTCAGCGCCTTTCGTCGCGCTTCCTCTTCTTCCTCCTCGCTCCTCAACTTCAGAAAATTGGCGCTCTCCACCTTGTTCTTCTCACCTGCAGCATCCAATGCTAGAACAGACTCTAGCAACTCATCACACACATCATACAGGTCATCGCAAGGATAAACAGAATTTTGCACCCCATATTCTAAGGAATCAGTAGAAATAAATAAAGGGTCACAAGGATACAAAACCTGAACCATGTCGCACTCCTCATAGCAGTCATCAGAGTCGTGTCGCTCCATGGCTTTGTAAATGGAGAAAGTAATTTTCTCGTCATTCACTCTTAAGGTGAGCTCACCCTTTTTCACATCTATGAGGGCGTCAGCAGTGTGGAGGAAAGGTCTTCCAAGGATCAACGGGATATTGCGGTCTTCCTCCATGTCCAAGACCACAAAATCAGCTGGGAAAATAAATTCCCCTACTTTAACTAGCACGTCTTCAACTACCCCTTTCGGGTAGTTCACAGAACGATCCGCCATCTGAAGTCTAATGGTGGTCGGTTTGATGCTGCCGATCCGGAGCTTTTTGAAAATTGACAGAGGCATCAGATTGATGCTAGCCCCTGAGTCACAAAGGACCTGCTCAAAGCTCTGCCCCCCAATCACGCAGGTGATCGAGAAGCACCCAGGATCTGATCTTTTGATCGGCATCTTCTTCTGAATTATGGCGCTGCATTCTTCGAAGAGGTTCACTGTCTCGAACGCGCCAAAGGGCTTCTTTTGGGTAACCATATCCTTCAGAAATTTCATTTACCCAGGGATCTCCTGCACCACTTCAATCAAAGGAAGATTGATGTGGATCTTCTTCATGTGCTCCAAGAAACGCTTATACCGCTCCTCTTTCTGCTTCTTGGCGAACCTTTGTGGGAAAGGTACAGCGACAGGACCAGCTGATTTGGATCTGTCTTCAGGAGAGATCTCTTTACCCTTCTCAGTATGTTCTTCTTCAGGAAGAATAGGGTTAGACTGTACAACTTCAGGTTGCACAGGTATGTTAGTGGGCATAGATGGCCCCTCATAACCTTTACCACTGCGGGTGGTAATGGCATTACACTGGTCCTTAGGGTTCACCACAGTGTTGCTCGGAAAGTGTCCCGGAGTATGCTGGCTGCCAATTGCGTTGGCTATCTTGGAAATCTGTGTGTCTATCTGCTTCATGTGCTTTCCCATTTCCCCCATATTAGCCTGCAGCTGAGAAATTTCTCCATCGGTCTTTGTAGACTTAACATTTGAGATTGCGATGAATTGAGTCAGGAGCTCCCTCATGCTTGGCTCCTTTGGCTCGTTAGTTGCTCCATGATTTGCAGCAAACCCAGGTGGAGGCTGTAGGGCATTGTTCGGATTCCCATAAGAGAAGTTGGGATGATTCCGATTGTTGGGATGATATACCATGTTCCCCGATGGATACCCTCGATTGTTGTTGAAGTTCCTCTGGTTCACATAGTTTGCATCCTCCATTTGCATCTCATTAACCTGCTCATAGCTTTGTTGAGGGAGATTATTTTCCAATTTGGTGATGCGAGTCTCCAGTAATTTAGTGGAAGCAGCCACTTCTTTCCTCATCAGCTTTATCTCAGCAGCTATATCTCCAGTATCATCAACTGCTGATATCCGGCGATCGTCTCTGTCCACTGGCCAATTATATTCACTCTTGGCCATCATCTCCAGTAGAGCTAAACCTTCAGGTGGTGGTTCAGCAGTGAGTGACCCTCCAGCTGAAGCATTTACATGCTTCTGGGTCTCCCTGTCCAGGCCCCGGTAAAAGTGGCACATCTGTTGTTTCTCAGTGAAACCATGGCATGGACAGGAGCGTAGGAGATCCTTGTAGTGCTCCCAAGCTTCGTACAGTGACTCCCCAGAAAACTGCCTGAACTGCGAAATCTGGGTCTGCAACTGGATTGTTTTGCTAGGAGGGAAGAACTGGATCAGAAATAGCTTGCATAGCTCCTCCCATGTTAAGATCTCATTGCAGTTCAGCGTCATGTACCATGACAGTGCTCTATCGCGCAGTGTGAAGTGGAATAGGCGCAGCCGAATATAGTCGATGGGCACCTGATTCTGCTTGACTGTATCACAGAGCAGTAAGAATCTCTGTATATGCAGATGAGGGTCCTCAGATGGTAGCCCCCCATACTGGTTTTGCTGGGCTGTGTGTATCAGACCAGTCTTCAGTTCAAAGTTTGGTATATCCACCTTCAGTCCAAAATCAGCGTTGCGATGCCTATCAGTCATAGGCTCGTACATTTCATCAACAGTAGGCGCTCTTTGAGCTTCGCAAGCCTGTTGCTCTTGAAGACGCAGATTCATCTCATGTAGCTGCCTCTGCAGCTCAGCTATCTGTGCCGCTTGATTTTCAGCCATTGTGAACTCTAGCTTTCTTCTTGCAGTGTTCCTTCGGCAGGTAGACTCGATTTTTGGATCGAAAGGCTCAACTGGTGGACCTTTTGCTCTGGTTCGCATATACTACCTGAAGAAATCAGAAAGTGAATGGCACAGACTAGAAATGAAAATATAGAATAAAATGCGTAAAGTAAAATCCTAGAGTAATTAGCGTAATATCAGAATTAGTGTCAGTTATAAATCTATGCAATCCCCGGCAAGGGCGCCAAAAACTTAATAGCGCGTTCTTCAACGCGCTACAGCTGCAAGTGTACAGACCACTGCAGAGGGCAAGTAATAATTTATCGATTCTCAAGGATTGCAGGATCGAAATATAACCAAGCACTGAAACATAGATACCGTACTACTATCTAGATAAATCGGAAAAGGATTTGGTTTTGTTATAAACATAAAATAACTTTGCAATAGAAGATAGAAAATAATAAGGTAAATGGTTTTAAAGATTTATGAGAAGGTAGGATTCCAGGGTAATCCACTTTGCATAATAATCAAACAACGTTTCATGTAATTCAATCCCAAATTTAATTTCCAATGATGTGAGTTAATCTCATATACGTTATCAGGTGATCCTCTCGGACTCTAAACCATAACATGGAAATAAAAGATCAAAAGATTCCTCTCGAACATACAAAAGACTTTTACTCTTGATAAAACCTTTAGATTTCAAAAACCCTTTAAAGCTCAATTTCCTCTCGGACAATTGCCATCTAAATCTAATTTATTGGCGTCTTAATTAATAACCTAGTCCTCTCGGATCAAAAACTATTAATTCAAATCACAATCAATGGCCAATATCTCATAATTCATGAAAGTATCAATAAATCAGAACATCAATGAAAAAGGAACATTAAATCACATAAATTGTTGAATGAATAAATACAAAGCTTCAAACCCTAGAATCCATGAGTGAACTTAGCCAATCATACTAAGTTCTAGAAAAATAAAGAGATGGAGAGTCACAAGAATAGAAAACATAGAAATCAAAAACCGTGGTCTTCAATCTTCAATTCCTGCCGTGCTCTTCAAGTTCCCCTGTTTTTTCGCCCTCAATTCTATACTCTCCAGTTGAAAGAGTGATAAAAAGAACCTTATTTTCGTTCAGGGAAGTCCTATTTATAGTTGAGGCCTTTAAAATCTCCAAAAGATATGGTTTTGGGCTTCAGATTCGCCAGATTTTGTCAAAACGTGACATAGACGGCGACTTGAGAAGCGCGATCGGCGACCGCCGGTTATGTAACTGGGTTGCCGATCTTGTACCGTGAGAAAACTCTTGAAATTTGCATACCCGGCGACCCATCTACATAGACGGCGGTCGCCGGATGTGTCATCCGGGTTGCCGATTGTGCGCCGTGAGAAATAAGCTCCAAATGCATATCCGGCGACCCATCTACATGACCGGCGATCGCCGGTTGTATCATTTGGGTCACCGTTTACGTCTCGAATGTGGTTTCGGCGTGTTCTTTCATATTTTTTGACTCCTTCTTCTTCCCGATGCAAGCTAGCATCGATTGGCCTCCTGGACACTTGGTCAATTCTTGTAAACAACCCGATTGTACGTGAAATCTGCATAAACAACCACAAACCAAACCAAACGTAATACTTTCTAAAAGAATATATATAATGCATGAAAATACCACGGAATAGTCCAATCTAAGATCAAAAGTGAGCAGATCCACATCAGTAAATTGCACAAAACGAGTGTTTATCAATCTTCTGGGGGAGGATCAACCGGTTGCCTCTCTCTTCGAGGATTCCGGTTGTTCCTCTCATTCAGTATTCGGATCTGCTCCCCCATTTCTTGCATCTCACGGACCATCTCAGCTTGCTCTTTTGGTGTAAGACCCTCTGGAGGGTTCTGATTGTTCGGATTATCCCCCATTGTTTTCACTACTTTCTCCTCCCTCTCGGTTCTTTCTACTGTTGTTTCTACGACAGGTAGCTTCTATCTCAGGATCAAATGGAATTGGTGCTATCCCACTCCTCCTTGTGTTCATAAACTATGTGAAACAAAGAAAAAAAAAGAAGAAAGTGATTAAACAGGAAGTAACTTCAAAAGAAAATAAATACTGAATGACAATAACTAATTAGGCGATACATGACCAAAGAAAATAGATTCAAAAGAAAACAAATAAGTAGGGAAACAAATATCGAAGGAAAAAAAATAAAGCAGCTCTTTTTCCAATTTTCAATTTTTTTTTTAGAAAATGTCTGTCTCGACCGGGTTAAAACATACATCGACTGAGATATAAGAACTCGCCTCGCCCGGGATAAATCCAAATCAGCCGAAACTGGAAAAGTAAAGTGCACGAAATTTAAATTAAAAGTAGTGCAAATAGTGCTCAAATCAAAATTCCAATAACAAATTCAATATCAAGATTTATTCTATTCATTCTTCGGCAACGGCGCCAAAATTTGATTGCTAAAATTATTAACGACTTAGCATAGCTAATAATAGAGCGGCAAATAAAGTTATCGATCCCAAAGGGAATGAAATAACGAATATCTTAAGTACTCAAATATAGCTTCTCGAAAGATTGTTTGAGGCAATCAAATTTTGAAATGATTTGGTATCGTTAACTTCCAAAAACTAAATGAGAAACACTTTTTCAATTGAGGAAAAATAATAATCAGCAGACCAAATTAACGGGTTTTTCAAATAGATGCAAGAATTCATATTCTAGGGATTTTATTACTATCTTTCCTAACATGCCGAGATAAATTCATCAAATGCCAATTTAATTCCTTGAAAGATGGAAATCAGAAAAATATTGTAAATTTCTTTTTAAGACAATTTACAAAGTACATTATTGAAATCCTTTACCCTTTCGGTCTCAAGAAAATAATCAACAACTCTAGAAAACAACAGATTTTTTCCTACAATCTAATTCCCTCTTTTTAAGACAAGAATAAATTATTATATTGTGAAATTCTTTTCCTGTTTATCAATTATCACCTTTTGAGTCTCAAATCAATTAACTAATAACCTAATTAAGTGGCCAACAAACTTAGGTTTAAATCAAAGCACAGAATTCCACAAATTAGTCAAAGAAAGGCATTTGAATATTTCTACAACATGTAGTACAGATAGATTTTAAACCCTAGAATCTGATTGAGAAGTTAGTTCATCATATTCATAATAAAAGACATCATGAAAAGATTAAATCTGAAATAATAACTTGCATTTAAATCTGAGTCTGGATGGAATAAATCAGCTCTATCAATTGTATTCAACTTCACAATTAAAATCAAAACTAATCTTTGCCTTGGAAATAATATAAAACTCTCAATATGAACTGTCTAACCTAGAAATCTCGAAAACTAGTGTTTATATAGTTGTAGAGATAATCCCAATAAGGTAATAATTCAACAATGAAAGAAAGGCTAAAATCTTCACTAATCTTTCCCCAACGGAATTCGCCACGGCCGAGACAGAGTCCATCTCGGCTGGGGTATAGCACATCGAAATCCTTCATCTCGGCTTGACACGTCGGCACCTCGAACTCCCATCTCGGCCGTGGCAAGTTTCACCACGACCGAGATGGAGCTCCCACGTCGATCATCCGATGTCGAGACAGGCTTCATCATGGGGCTGCAGGACGGCCTAGCTCAATCCCACCACGGCCAAAATAGAGCCATTTGGCCTGTTTCCTATCACACGGCAAATATAGCCATTTTCCTGCGAAATTTCACCATCATTAGACTATATAACACTAAAACATAACGATGCACAAATAAAACATGATAATCACGCAACTTGAACACTAAATGAACAAAAACTCATTGATAACTTAGCTAAATAACGAACTTATCATTCAACAGCGACTTCTTGTTCCTTTCTAGTTGCTTCAACAACCACTGCTTCTTCCTCTTTCTTTTTAAGTTCAGCTGCTGCTTCTTCTTCTTGCTTTCTTTTCAGTTCAGTAGGTGCGTCTTCTTCTTGCTTTCTTTTCACTGCATCTTCCTCTTTTTGATTTTTTTGAGCTTTCATGATAGCAAATGCTTCGACAAAATTGATGCGGAATAGTCGCTAAAAATTCTTTTGAAGAAATAACTTTGCTTCTTGTTGATGTACAAGCTTAACAGCGTTCTCGGTAGTTTCTGCAAGAGTTATTGCTTGAGAAAGTCTGATTGCTTGAGCTAAGTTCTCTTCATCATCTTTCCTGAGTCTTTCTTCTTATTCTCTTCGCAGCCTTTCATCCATTTGGATCTCATCTGTCTTTGTATTGAGCCAAATTTGATGATTTTGTACCTTCACAAGAGTAGCATGATTCTTATCAATTATACAGAGAATGAATTCTAGATTTGTTTCTCCTAATGCTTGTGTAGCCGGTTCTGAAAGACGCAATCTATTAGCATAAATTTCTTGCAATGTCTGTTGCTTGGTCGTTTGTTTAACTAGCACCGCAACACTTTTCTGGACTTGTTCTTGTTGTATAGCAATAGATTTATGAGGAGGTGGATCTTGATTGTGAACATCTGTTATTGGCAGATCCTGGGTTACTGTTTCCTGAATTGGTAGTTCTGAAACTGTTCCCCCTGTCTCTAAGACCATCAGGGTATTCCGTATTACTGTTTCAGGTGTGGTCTGGTGAGCTTTAATAGGTGAGCTTCCAGAAGATGTTGAAGGAGTAAAAGGTTTCCGTGGAGGAGAGATCTTCTCTAGAGGAGTTGGACTTTGTAGGTCTACAATAGGCACTGTACCATCCTCTAGATTTCCTTCAGGAGGTTCAGTCTGCGCCCCTGTTCTACTCCTTTTTCGTACATCTTCCAGGATGCTCGTAAGTACCAACCTCTTTCTTTTCTTTTTCTTTGTTGAAGTAGCTTCTTTATGTACATGTTTCCCTTAAGTAAGCTGTGAGTTGGACTCATAAGCAAATTCTTCCTGTTGATTCACATTATTGTCATTATCATCTCCGCCATTATCATCATTAACTCTTTCTTCTGCTTTGTCATAAACATTATCATTTTGTGGTAGAAAATCAGTTGGGACTAGGTCCCTTCTTCCCTAATACCTATCAATTTCTCTATCTGGTAACTGATTTTCAATCCGAAACCAACACCGAACTTGAATTTTTTGGTTTCCCGAATGGTCTCATTCTTCCTAGCATGCTCAAGAATACGAAAAAAAATAAATTTAACCCAGTTCCCTCCTGGACCATCATCCAGTACCATCATAACAGCGTACTTCGGTTGGCTTAGTTCCGAGAAGGATCTTGTACCTTGGTAGATCATCCTAAGTGCTATGTCACTTACAGTCTTGTAGAAAGGATTTAATTCTAAAACTTTGGTCGATAGATGAAACTTGTCTTTATGCTCTGGCTTTTTCCAGACCTTCCAATGCCTCTGTCGTGCCCCATCGTCACTCTTTAGGTAACTGGTGATGCGTTCACTGGTGTTTGGTAGATGGAAAAAGTTTGCAACAATATCGGCATCGATACGCATTAGAATTTTGTTGACCCTTGTTATGAAGAATTTTCCGTCCTTGTCAACAATGACGCGATGAGGCTTGAACTTGTGAGGGTGTAAGCCCAAAAACTGTATCAGCCTTTCTTTGTGTAGCTTCTCATTAAATGACTCATCGCAACATAGATAATCGATTTCCTTCAAATTCAAAATTTTCTCCTTAAAAACTTGACTTACTCGGATGTCCTTGTTGGAGATATCGGCAGCATTGACTTCATCGTTTGATCGACTCTTTAATTCTTTAAAAGAAATTTCCTTTACTGATGCGTTCTTTTTTCAATTTCCTGATGCGCTTGGACCTTCGCTTGATGGAATCATCCTTTTTCCCATGATATCTAGAATAGTATGGAGGGTAGGAAGTTTCAAGATTGGGGGCTCTCCGTATTTGAGATGGAGGGTTGCAGAAATCAAATGTGGGTGATGAGTGATCACAAAAGGGTTTACATAAGGTTTTGACCCTGTGAAATCCACGACTGAAATGATCTATCACTTTATGTGATATTCGGTTGTGATGAAGGCTGACGAAGGGGTGTCTGTTCCTATTCTGTTACGGCGTGCGCGAAGAGCATGGGTGTGGCGACGTGCCTCTGTCTAATACGCCATGACACCTTTCTTCATGAGTGTTGCTTTCAGTCGACTGCTTCTTAAAATTTTAAATCCCGCTCTTGAGAATTGGAACAGTTTTCCTTCTGATCTTGTCTTAGTAAACTATTGTAAGAAGGAAAAACTGGAGGTTTATGAAAACTGTTAGGATAGTTTTGTTATAGCTTAGTTTCGCACATCCTTATACAGGATTCTGAGGGGTCGTATTTGCTGAATCATGACCTTTTACTATAATCTGTACTCATCAGTCTTCAGCTTGCTCGTCCACGTGTCCATGAGCGGTTGAATTATGCACTTGTCAGGCATTCAATAATGTCGTCTCAACTCTTGAATCTATTTGCGGATCATTGTGTCAACATTTATGAGTTGTTGCATGCGCTAGATCATGTCAGAGATGTTGTCTATAAATTTCTTCTCCTTGCGAACAAGGAAATGCACAATACTCATCTTTTCTTAATATCCCAGAAGTAGCTTCTCTCTGATAAAAATGGCTAACCCTGCTGAAATCGAGATAATGCGAGGTAAGATCCTGAACCCGACTGGGTTGGTCGTAGAGCATTGGGAGAATCCTTTTCTTCATAACTCTGTTATGAGTGATCTGGGGGCAAATCAACTTGAGTCCTTTGTAATCCGAAAGCCTGTAAAATTTCATAAGGACATGTTAAAGGTCATTGCGAACGAATGTTATGTGGTGGAGGGTTATGAGATTCACACCAATATCCTTGATAAGGAGATATGTTGGTCTCCGGAGTCCATTTCTCTCAATTTTGGACTGCCTTATGGTAGAACTCCCGTGATGGACTCTCAGAAAGATGAGACAGCAGCGGAGTGGTATGCATGGCAAACTTGGAGAGATGGCACCACGGTCTTCCATCCAACAGTTTTTTCGAGGCACTTGTCACCTCGATATTGCGTGATTTTTGATATTATCAATCAAATAATCGTTGGGATCTCTTCATAGGTTACGGACTTCTCCCCATCGGTGTGGAGAGAGATGATGGCCTTCGTTGATGAAGCTAAAATTGACTGGGCCTCCTTCGTCTTTGATCGAGTGAGATATGCCATTGATAATCTACCAACACTCCCTGTTCGTTATGGGATGCAACTGAGCTGGCTTCTTGAGTGGCATTTTCAGGAGTTCACTCTAGGTGACTGGTCCAACATTGAAGATTTTGACTTTTATCCGCCACGACATTTTCCCATTCGCTGATCTCCTCTGCCATCTGATAAAGTATTTTCTTTGTAATCTCCCCTTTTTGTAAGTTAGGGGTGAAATGTCCCCCTTTTTTAGATTAAAAAATGTACTATATAAGACTCGTCAGTTTATGAAATCTCTTTTCCTTCTCCAAGCAATCGAAATCACATTATGATCATAAGAAGAACTGTTTGAACTGTATACATCACTATGTTATTTGACATCTCATATTGCTCTTTATCCTTGTAGTCTCTTGCACGTTTGTGAACCTTTCCTTATGATTTAATGCTAAGTTTGAAAACCGTACTCTTCTAGTCTAACCATTTTCAGACTTTGATCCCTTAGCCTCCAAACCTAATGGCCACACGTCTGGTCCTGGATGACTAGTTGTAGTTGTTGGACATTAAATGGCCACACGTCCGGTCTTGGACTTATCGGTTTTGGATTTTGAGTCACGAGGAGTCGTGTATTTGAGATGACTTAGTATCCTTCTTGAACGTTGAGTAAGATCATATATAAATACTCTTCTGCGCCAACTGCTAATATATCACTCATCTGATAACCTTTCGCTGAAAATAGTCTTGAGATCCTCCTATAAACAAATATGACTTCTTCTCCTTCTGCTGTCACTATACCTGATCATGTGACGGAGATCGGACGAATCTCCATCCAAAAAAACAAAATTCAGGATATGATTGGAATTTAGGCGCATATTTCGCGATCTTCATGCATCTATCGAGGATTGATAACCTAAGGGGTAATGGACTGGCACGATTTCTCACCATCGAGGCCCATTGCTTTCATAAGGAGTTACTTAGGATATTTGCTCACTATTCCACAGTTTCAGATGATGAGATTTTCTGTAATTTCAATGGAAGGTAATTTCATTGGTCTGCTGACTACTTTGAAGCAGAGTTCGGATTATTTTAAAATGGCGAAAGAACTCCTGTCATGCAATACCGAATCCAAGAGACTGCACCTAAGTGGTCAATTTTGCCGGACTAGAGAGCAGGGAATATCAATTTCCATCCGACTGCGCCATGTGGATATCTCAAGCCGATCTACAAGTTATCCTCTGACGTTGTTAACCAGATGGTAGTCTGCAATCCCCTCCGGGTAACCAACTTCACACCACAAGTCAGGAAAGCTATGTTGGCATTTGAGGAGCAAGGTGAGGTCGACTGGGCAGGATTCATCTTTGATCGCTTGAAGAGGGCCCTTCAAAATCTGCCAGAAGCCACTGTCCTTTATGGCATGCAATTAAGCTGGCTCCTCGAGAAGAGGATCCCTTTTCTCCAAAGCAGTCCTTCAAATCTGGTTGGATCAGACTACTACCCCTCCCGTCCAATCAACTGGACACTCATCCCTTGAGTGTTAAATAGTCATTACTGTATTTATAAACATTTCTTTTAAAGCTTTTGTCACAATGTAAGGATGATTAGTCTCACATTGTAAGGATGATTTGTCTCATCATTTTCATATCAACGAATGTTGGGAAATTTGGCTAAGTTTCCTTTCCCCAGTAGCTACTTGTTTAGATTCTAGTTTTGGTGTTTTGGTGGATCAAATCCTAAGTCCTACCAGCGTCAGTTTGTCTCTAGATAGCTCTAGTTCTCAAATGTAAAGTCCTGTTTAGGTCTTTTGAGTTGTAAGTCGCAGCTGATCAAGACTCATGCTGGCTACTGTTCACCAGCATGAGATGTACTTACCAGTTGAGAGAAGTCTCACCAGCAAGCGACTGATAAGACTCGTGCTGACACTGTTCATCAGCATGAGAAAAGAGCTCACGACTGGCTACTGTTCACCAGTTGGGAAGGTTTTCACCAGCAGGCGGCTGACAAACCTTACCAGTAGAATAGGTGTTCTGACTGACACTGTTCACCAGCGGTGAAGCCACCAGTCATGGAGATTCCAAGAGTTAACATCAGACATATTGGTAGACTTAGATTGTGCCAGCGCAAAGTCATCAGTAGAGACTGCCAGCACAAGATCACCAGTGTGTTCTACCAGTCGGATGTTACCAGCAGAATTCAAGATTCGCTCTCCCAGAGTCTTAGAGACAAAAAGAAGATTCGTCTGAGGAATAAACTGACAAAGTATGACTTTAAGGAAGGATACCTTAAAGTCTATCAGTTCAAGACACCAGTTCCGATTCCTCGTACTGACGAATAGTGCCGTTCTGACATAAAGAGATCAATGTCAGATAAAGTGGACAAAAGCATGGCGCTTTCCGAAAATTCCTACCTGCCGCCGTCAGAAGGACATCCGAGGTCTGACACCTTTCCGGATGTGTCCAAACGGCTAGAAAATTTGAATGGGATCCCGCGTCTATAAATACCTGGGATCCATCAACATTCAATACTCTTGACCTACCGAAAGACTGCAAATTAATTACGCTCAAGCAAGTAGAAGTGCATACATCTTTCGAGGCTTTTCTTAAAGCTTACCGTGTGTTGATTTATTCAAACACGAGACTTCAAGCTTCCAGCTTGTAAGTTACAGATCTCGTTGGTGTTCTTTCTCTTCCGAGGAAGTTCACAGCAGCTCTTGTGCCAGCCAGCACCTGAGTTATTACGGGCTTTTGCCGTATTTGAGAGTCACATTCTTGGGAGAACTAAACACCCACGCAGTCAGCTAAGGAGGTTGAAGTGACGTGCTCGCACTCCAACAGCTGAGAAGAGAGTTGAAGAAGGAATCAAGTCCGGGAGCGGTTGATCTAGCGAAGTGGTGGACAAGGGTCGCCCCAGCTAGAGATAGATCGTAGGAATCTTGTACCTGCTTACTCTAGTGAATTTCCAGTGCTACGACTGGAGAGTGGACGTAGATCAGTTGATCGAACCACTATAAATCCTTTGTCTTTTATCAGTTTTCTGCATTTCATATTGATTTAAAACCCAGCACCCAAGTGCTGGTGTATATCTGAAAACTGATATAACTGTGCAAACAAGGCTTAAAATATTCTAAGTCTTGAGCTACCAACTGACGAGCCAGTCGCCAGTCAGCTGTGTACGCAAAGTGCAAGTTGAATTACCAGCTGACAAGGTCCCAGTCAGCTGAGTAACCAGCAGAGCGCAAGAAACGATTAACCACATTTTCCGCTGCTAAGTTATACTCTGATAATCCGGGACCAACAAGTGGTATCAGAGCGGACGGTTCTTATAGACCGTTCGTATCTGAGTCGCTTAGGACCGTGATCCGCGTTTCCTTGCGCTCTCTTTTTGTTTGTCTGTTTGATTAGCTCAGGTACATCAAGATGAATATTCCGAAGCTACTTGACTACAAACCGGAGAAGCACACAACATGGCGAAAGAGGACTCTTATCTCTCTAAAGAGCATTCATCCAGAGATGAAAGATGTGCTAGAAACAGGGCCGATTGAGATCACCAAGATTCAGCACCAGCTAGGAGATCGTCCAGCTGCTGTGATCCCAAAGCCCCAAGACGAATGGAATGCTGAGGACAGAAAGCGGAATCAGTTGGATTCCATTGCTCATGAACTGATTCTGGCATGTCTTCCAGAGTCACTGATGGAGGATGCACTCCAGTTTAACAATGCCAAGGGATTATGGGATTATCTTGATAGTCTATGTCAAGAAACTAATCAAATGAAACGCAACAAATTGCAGGTTGCGGTGGACAAATATGAGTCCTTCCAGACGCTGCCTGGAGAAACCATCAAGGAGATGGAGGCGAGATTCAACGCCATCGTCAGCGAGCTAAAGTCCCTGGACAGGAAGTGCTCAAATGAAGATCTTAATGCCAAGATCCTGTCCAAGATGCCCAAGGAGGACTGGTTCGTGAAGACGACAGCTCTCAAGGAGAAGGACTTATCCAAGATGACTCCTAAGGAGTTATTTGCTCAGTTGCAGGCACACGAGTGGGATATCCAGATGGTGAACAAGAATGAGGCCATCAGGAACATGGGATCCCCCAGCGTTAAAGCTCAAGACGAAGTTTATTTTGTCAAGAAGGACTTCAAGTGGAAGCCCAAGAAGCCCTTCCATGCTGACAGATCTGCTGCCCAGCACAACCAGCCGAAGGAGATCCAGTCCGCATCAGGATCTCATTCCAAAGGCGGCGAGAGCTCTATCGCAGAACTTGAGCAACAGATGAAACGACTGGCTGTCCTTCTGGAGAAAGCCAAGTCAAAGCAGGGAGTATCTCTGAGCTCAACTGACGGAAAATTCGTCAAGAGAGCTCCCCGTGCTTGCTACCAATGCCAATCCCCTGATCATTTAAAATTTGAATGTCCACAGGTGGACAAAAATGAGCGGGAAAGGCTAAAGAAGCTCTTTGAAGAGCGCGCCTCCAAGGCCGTTGCCAAGGCTATGCTGACCAGGACTGAAGTGCCTGACATACCTGACCATGATGATGGGGAGTATGCGTCAGACGAGGAGTCAGAAGAGGAAGCTCTACTGGCACTCATGGCAGCCTTCGGTGAAGAGTCAGCTGAAGGAAGTGCTGACAGTGAAGAGGCACTTGCAGCTGATGATGAGGTACAATCAGTTCCCCCGATGCATATCATGCCTACTCACATTTTAGACGATTCTGAGTCGCATTGCTCCGACTCAGAAGCTGTCACTATAGACATTCTTCAAAAAGAATTTTTAAAATTTTATGAAATAAAGAATGTCTTGGCTGGCGAAAATACTTCGCTGAAAGATCAAATTTCTGTTTTGACCAAGGAAATTGAAAAATCGAGGTCAGTCAGTGAAGAGCTAGCCACTTTGAAAAGGACTCACTTTGAGTTGCTCCAAAATTTTCAAATTGCAAAAACTGAACGAGATAATTTTCACAACATCGTTCTGGAGCAAGAAAATAAAATAAATTTTTTGAATAAAGGCTCAAAGGATTTGGAAAAGGCTCTATCTCATTGGAGAAAGCCTTCTGACAAGTCCGGGTTGGGATTTACAAAAGATTTGAGCATAAATCAGCCCGAACATATCAGTACTGGTAAGGGTAAGGGACCAGCTGGTAATGCCAGTCAGTCCCGTGTGGCTGATCAGCATAGGAACCATAAGTCCAGATACATAGGTGAGTCATCAAGACAAAATCCTCAACTGGCAAGATCCTCTGCTGACAGGACGCCAGCATACCCGAAGACGCAGACTAAGCCGAATTATTCTAAGGCAAGGAAGTCAGCGTCAGCTGCCAGTGGAATCCAACAGCCAGCACCAGCTGTCCAGAGATTCCACGCTCAACCTTACAAGTATGCCAGTTGCCAGCATGCTTACAAGGGATCCAAATCTCAGCGGGATACTGAGAGAAGGATATTTCCCGATAGGAGGAACACCTATCGGAGGCCTGAGCCCAATCAAAACCTTTTCTCAAGGGCTGGGAAGGCTAATCATCGTGGTCCACAATTCCAGAGACCACCAAGGCAACACAAGCGGTCGGAAAGAAATTTCCGACACCCTCGGAGGAAGAATACTTCCAGAGGAACCGCACACACAGCCACACCTTCCAAAAACAAATCCATGCATTATTTTAAAAGGAAGGGAAAGGCCACAAGTGATGTCAGCAAGGGTAACACCGAGCTGAAGATTACTCAAGTCTGGATTCCAAAAGGAATGATCCAGAGATCTAACCCTGCAGGACCCGCTGATGATCGGGGACCTAAATAATTTCATTTTCTTGCAGGAACAGGATCATGCAACACAGCTTCAGAGATCGAGCGAGTGGATCATAGATAGTGGTTGCTCGGCTCATATGACTGGTGAGGAGTTCCTATTTTCTGAGCTCACCAAGGTCAGAGGACCTCCAGTTATTTTTGGTGATAACTCCAAAGGCAGAGTTATTAGCAAGGGCTGCATCGAGAAGGATGATGTCAGAATTGTGAATGTATCCCTTGTCACCAATCTGAAGCACAACCTCCTGAGCATCAGTCAGCTGTGCGACAATGGTTATACCATTGTGTTTGACAAATCAGGGTGCCAGATCAAGAATGAAGAGTCTGGCGAGACCAAGCTGAAAGGTGTCAGGAAAGGAGGTATCTATGTTGTTGACTGGCAAAGCGGGAAGACTGATACATGCTTTGTAGCCACCAGTTCCATGGAAACTAACTGGCTGTGGCACAAAAGGTTAAGTCATCTAAATTTCAAAACTATTAATTATCTAACCAAGCATGATCTTGTAGATGGTCTTCCCAAGGGAGGGTTCAAGAAGGAAGGAATTTGCAAAGCTTGCCAGCAAGGCAAACAAACTAGGAAGTCCTTCAAGAACCAGTCGCCAGTCTGCCCCAGTACCAGTCAGGTACTCGAGTTGTTACACATGGACCTGTTTGGACCAGTAACACCGCAAACCATTGGAGGAAGACGATATTCGCTGGTGGTAGTCGATGACTACTCCCGCTATACCTGGGTAAAGCTTCTCAGAACCAAGGATGAGGTGAAGATCATTCTTCCAGAATTGATCATCCAAGCTCAGAAACAGAGAGAAGCTGTGGTAAAGCGAATTCGATCAGACAATGGGACTGAATTCTGCAACAGTCTGCTGATGGATTTTTGCGCGGAAGCCGGGATCAAACATGAGAGATCTACTCCAAGGCAACCGCAGCAGAATGGACTGGCAGAACGTAGGAACAGGACGCTGAAAGAAGCGGTCCGGTCCATGCTGGCAGAGTCCGATTTGGGACAGAGTTTCTGGGGAGAAGCGTTGGTGACTGCCTGCTACACTCAGAATAGAAGCGGGATCAACGACAGACTCCAGAAAACTCCCTACGAAGTGTATTTTGGTCGTAAGCCTTCTATAGCTCATCTTCGTGCATTCGGTTCACCATGTTATATCCATAATAATGGGAAGTCGAAGTTAAATGCTTTCTCGCCTAAGGCTGATGAGGGTGTGTTTGTCGGATATGGACATCCCTCTCACAAGGGCTATAGAGTATTTAACAAGACTACCCAGCTTGTGGAAATAACATGCAATGTTGTTTTTGATGAAGCTATTTTAGTGCGCAGAGGTCGAGGATGTCAGCGACCAGTTGGGCAGGAATTCTTCCGATGCTCAACCAACTGGTTCGACTAGACCTATGAATGGATCATCTTCTCAACCAGTTACCTCAGGTGCCCATCAGCAACCTGAGAGGGTCGGTGATGCAAATGACCTTGCTGAGACCTTACACTCAATCTCCCTGAGTGGAACTAGCAAAAAACAAGGGGGAATTCTGACTGGAATCTTTGAGTCAGAAGATGACGATGAACCAGCTGGAGTGGATGCACCAGCTGAAACTGACAACGTTGGTGAAGGTTCGGGAAGTCAGTCAGACAGTGGAGCTGATGAAGAAGTTCCGACTGGCGAAGGTCAACCACCAGTTGAAATCCCAGTTCCGACTGGTGAAGGTCAACTGCCAGTTGCAGTTCCAGCTCCGACTGGTGAAAATGTGGAAGCACCAGTTATCAGGATAGAAGAACCTATTTCACAGCCGGCACCAGCAGTCGCTGGTCCTCCTAAATGGCTGAGGGATCACCCATCCGATGCTATTCTCGGTGATCCGGAAGGTTCTGTCCAGACTCGCCACGGCAGTGCGCTCCTAAGTTGCTTTATTTCTCAAATGGAACCTACTTCCATAGGAGTTGCCCTAGAATCTGCTGATTGGATTAATGCCATGCAAGAAGAGCTTGCTGAATTCACTCGCAACAATGTTTGGGACTTGGTGGAGAGACCATCACATCAGTCAGTGATTGGCACCAAGTGGGTTTTCAAGAACAAGCGAGATGAGAATGGCACTGTGGTCAGAAACAAAGCTCGTTTAGTCGCCAAAGGTTACAGGCAGTGTGAAGGCATCGACTTTGATGAGACCTTCGCACCAGTTGCAAGAATGGAGGCGATACGGCTGTTCCTTGCGTATGCAGTGTATCACGGCTTCACAGTATTCCAGATGGACGTGAAGAGCGCCTTCTTGAATGGCGAGCTAAAGGAGGAGGTTTATGTCGAGCAACCTCCAGGATTTGAGATAGGCACTAAAGTGTACAAGCTGAGAAAGGCCCTGTATGGATTGAAACAGGCGCCCAGGGCTTGGTACGAAACGCTGTCACAATTCCTTATCAGCAATGGATTTCGAAAAGGGAAGATTGATAGAACTCTCTTCCTTCTCAAGGATGGAGGTGACATGCTAATGGTGCAGATCTATGTTGATGACATCATATTCGGATCAAGGAATATATCTCTCTGCGAGAAGTTTTCTCAACTGATGCAGACGTCATTTCAAATGAGCATGATGGGCAAATTGACATACTTCCTAGGACTCCAGGTCCAGCAGTCAGCTGATGGGATTTTCATCAGTCAACGGAAGTATACCGAGGATTTAATCCAGAAATATTGCCCAGAGAAAACGAAGTCCCTAAGGATACCGATGAGCACCAGTTGTCAGATATTTCTCGATGAACAAGGGGAATCAGTTGATCCTACCATTTACAGAGGAATTATTGGATCACTTCTCTATCTCACCGCCAGCAGACCCGACATCTCGTACTCAGTCGGAGTGTGTGCCAGATTTCAAGCCAATCCGAAAAGGTCACACATGGAAGCTGCATAGAGGATAGTAAAATATCTGAAGTGGACTGAATCTCTTGGAATATGGTATCCCAGGAATGATGAGCTTACACTCATTGGATATTCAGATTCAGATTTTGCTGGATGCCGTATAGACCGAAAGAGTACCAGTGGTACGTGTCAGTTTCTAGGACACAAGCTAATCAGCTGGTTTAGCAAGAAGCAGCACTCAGTTGCTACATCTACCACTGAAGCTGAATATGTTGCCGCTGCCAGTTGCTGTGCTCAAGTTATCTGGATCAAGCAACAACTGGAGGATTATGAAGTGGACACTGGCTGTGTTCCCATCTACTGCGACAACAACAACGCTATGTGCATCACGAAGAATCCGGTTCATCACTCTAGAACCAAGCACATAGATATTCGACATCACTTCATTCGTGATCATGTCGAAAAGAAGGATGTCAGCGTGGACTACATCAGAACTGAAGATCAACTGGCTGACATCTTCACTAAACCTCTGCCAGAAGCAAGATTCAAGGAGCTGTGCATCAAACTCGGTCTTCTGGAGATTGATGCGTGCTCTAATGTTGAGGAAGAATGAGTCCCAGCTCTCATTCTGTTCTTGGTCATCAGGAGGATGCTGATTACGACTAAGTCCAAGCTCTTAGTCGTTCTGTTTTCCTGATGTGATGATTTTCGACTAACTAGTGGTACCTACTGGCGGAACTTATCCCTCAAATGTCTAAGGAAATGAGTCCCAGCTCTCATTTCAATTTGCCAGCATAAACTATCAGTTGAAATAGAATTGGGTCCCAGCTCCCAATTCCAAGTGATGATGAGGAGTGGATTTCTTGAAGAGAAGATTATGCGGAATAAAATTGAGTCCAAGCTCTCATTTTTTTTTTCGCTTTCAATTTGTCAGCAGACAACTGGTGATATATCCACGACTGGTGAAAATTGAGTCCCAGCTCTCAATTTATCCAAGTACTCGGGTGCCAGTCGTAAGTACCAGTTGTTAACTGGTAAGGAGGCCATGCTGACAGGGGGAAGTATTCAACTGGCATATCCTGCTGATAACCAGTTATACTACTGATCACCAGTTGAGTCCCAGCTCTCAACTGATGATCTCTTGAAGTCCAAGAGTCGTGCCAGCTGTCGCAGGAATGGCGGGATTGTTCAAATCCTATGGCGTGTGCGTATCTCAGAATTTAATGCGGCATTTAATGCCACATTTAATGCGCACAGTAGCTGGGCGGTCAAAAGCACATTTGCGACCAATCAGAGCGTGCCATGTCAGCTACACGCTCCATCTCACGTCAGCACGACTGCCCACGTCGTTACAGGGAACCGGGCCTGCTGATGACCGTCGATTCTCGCTTGCTGAGCGTTGATCCTGGTCGTCTGATCCTACATGGACCGAGTATAAATACCCAATCTCCTTCATTGGGTTAATCTTTACGATCCCTAACATTTTCAGAACCCTAAATCTGTTCAATTTCAGAACCCTGAAGTCATGGCATCTTCTTCTCAACCTCCAGCTGATAACCCTCCATCTACATCTACATCATCCTCGTCTGGTTCACCAGACCTACCAGTCGATGAAGCTCATATGCCTACGTATACTGGCATAGTGAAGATCGAAGATATCGATTACACCTATCCGTTCGCCCGACTGGTTCAGTTGAACAGGCCGGCGACCAGGCGACAGCTCTCTAACGCGCAGATTAGGACTGCACAGGTTCAGAAGGAGATGATTCTGAACGCAAAGCTAGCCCTAAAGCATCATGGGCCGGAGCTGATGGAGATGGTCGACCGCGAACAGCTCCGACAGTACTTGACGGCGACTCCCACGACCTTCCACCCTCATATGGTTGCGGAGTTCTATGCTAGGGCGGTCATTGCTGACGACAGGAAGTCGTTCACCACTTCAGTTTTCGGCCACCTAATCACCGTCACCGCGGAATACCTCGCCAATCTCTTCGGACTGAGGAATGAAGGAGAGAGCGCCGCGAAAGATGGCCCTACCTAATCAGCATTCACTATTACCATCAGGTGGAGGAGGAGGACTTTCAGGCCCAGATCAGTGGGGTGCACCGGTGGGAGCGTCGCGGGGAGATGGCATTCCAACATTCCAGGGTGCCAGATTTTTCTATCTTTAACATAATCCCGACCAGCGGCCTTCCCCACCAATCGGTTTACTGTAGGGTTTGAGTCTACGACTAACAACACGAGTTGTTATTCAATTCGCAGGATCGTTCTTAGGGTATCAAAATAAAACCAATTAAATAAACCATGCAAAGCCTATGCATGCTCCTACAAAATTAATTGTACAAGGATGGATTAGGGTTTGTACCTTTTTCACCGTTTGATCTACAGGACAGATCGGAGTATGATAACGGTGAAGAAACGTTCAGATCTGAGACGGAATACGAACAAAACGATGGCTTTCTTCCCTTTGAAGAAATCGATGGCTCTCTCTCTTTGTTCCTACAGATCTGATCTTCTGATCTGTATCCCTTGCTCCTTGGAAATCTGGTGAGGATTATTCTACCAAGTTGATTCAGCCGGAGGATTTGATCAGAGAAAATCCCTCCTTCCTGAATGCCCTAGCCGCCGCCCTCTCTCTCTGTATACTGAGATTGTGTATCACTTACAATTCTGATCTAGGGCTTGGCTATTTATAGTGTTAGGGTTTAATGAAAAACCCTAACCCTAATGGGCTTGAGCAGTGTGTGGGCCAGACCAGGGATCAGATGCAAATAATAAAGTGGGCCCTCTTTTATTAATTAATTCTCACATGTCCAACCCAGAACATTAATTAATTAATAAAGTATTGTTTTAACCTTCACCACGGTAACAATACTGACTCGCCCCTTTATTACCACGTTATTAGGAACGGGTTGCACCAAACTAACTTGATCCACATATTTAAGGTTTCAGACATTCATTAATTAATTTGGTTTATATGACAATCAACCACAATTAATTAATATCTTATTTCCTGAATAATACCACTCAACCTTTATCTCTTATGCTTGAACAAATCATTCAGCCTGCAGGACTTAGCATAAAGAACCTTGTGAGCTCATCAGGGAATGTCACCATCCTGAAACGGATATGTTACGATACATCCAGACTAAGCAGACCCCACACAAACTGCCAACACCCAAAATACGAGTATAAGGGTACATGTAAGACCCGCCACTATGGTAAATCAAAGTGCGGTCAACCTGTGTGTGCTTCTTATCCTTCAGTAAGGTTTAAGATCAAAGAAAGTATATTGGGATCTGGCTCGTTCATATGTCAATGAGAACGGCGCATCCCACTGTTGATCCCATCAATACATAAGAATGTACCGACACATCAAGTAGCCAGGATAAGCCCACTTATAAACTGATGTGCCGCAGCTTAAACCGACAGTCTATCCAGGAACCGTCTCAGCTGTGATACTCTTTATATCTCGCTAGGTCAAGCGAACCATATGATCCTCTTGTGATCTACAACACACCATATGGCCATCCCCTTCCACGAGATAAGAGGATATTATAGTTCGTCGTATGTTCACATTATCAGATATCGAGATTTGTTTAATGTATCAACATAATGAAAGCCAGTATACAAATGCTTGATCAATTATGCTTTTCAGTATACATATCCCAACATTTACGCCTCAAGGATCTATGACTGGTGCCTGCCCTTGCAGCCGGTGGAATACTACAACTCGACGTTGTACGAGTATGCGGAGAACATCACGGCGGAGGTGGAGAGTGCCGTTAATGATGAAATGATTGCAGACTTCCGCTACCTCTGGAACGTGAGTCAGGAGCTGTTTCGGGAGCTCTGGCGCTGGAAGATCTTCGACCGATGTGAGCGCAAACTGACAGTGGAGAAGCGCTCGGTGCTCTATGCCCGGCTAGGGCTTGGCTACTGGAGGACGGAGGAGGAGTGGGCTCACGCATTTATGGACACTGATGCTGAGGACCCCCAGCAGCTGTCGGTCAGGCGAATCAAGCGCCGAATGGAAAAGATTGCTGACTACCGCAGGCTGACTGGTAGCTCCGGCCTTCCCCGACCGAAGAAAATCAAAGTAACTTTCCTCCAGTTCCACCGTTCCGGCCGCGGCTACCAGATGATATACGCGCTCAGACGCATCAGAATTCTGGTTGATCTTCCGAGGATCCCTCCTTATCATTCCATTCTGTTCGACATGGCTGCCAGCGAGCTGCTGGTAGACCATCCAGTGGAGGAGGATCCCTCTCGAGGTTGGTGGCTGACCACTGCCGTCGCTGCGGTTCCCACTGTCGTTACTCTTGATCACATCGACTGGCAAGTGGTGGAGGTCGAAGCACCAACCATCTCCGAACAAGTCCAGCAAGTACCAGCTGACGTACTGATGGAAGAGTCAGCAGCCGCCGCAGCAGTACAAGCAGAAGAATCAGCAGCCGCTGCCGAGGGGCCAAATGAAGCTGACACTACGATGGATGAGCCTACCTCTGAAGTGCCTTCTACCTCGCTGGAGCTGTCAGCAGAGCCTCTCTCAGAGCTCCATCCTCCTGCGCAACTCATTGCTTTAATTGATGCCAGGCTGGATCAACGCTTGTCCTCCTTCCGAGCTGAAATGCGACAAGAAATGGAGTCCGTCACCTCTGGTGTAACCTCCTTTTTGGCGCGGATCCAAGAGGGGGAAAGAGCGCGAGCACTCGCCGAAGAAGAGAGAGCTCGACTTGCTGCTGAGGAAAGGAGATTAGCTGCTGAGGAGCGCCGCATTGCCGCTGAAGTGCAAATGAAGAGAGATCAAGACATGGCAGCACTTACTGAGATTCTGAGGTCCTTAACCAGCAGAACTCAATCACCAGGATCATCTTCTCAGCCATAGTCTTGTTCCTCTATTTTTTATTGTAAATATTTGTACCAGCTAGACTAGTCAGTTTTCCTTCCTGTACTTGTAATGATACATCATTAATGGAATGATTGCTGACAAGTTGATGACAATCACTCATTGTCCAACATTGTCTAAGTATTGACTTACCAGCTGAACGTACACTTCCAGTGTAATCGGCACCAGCACTCGTATCACACACCTTAAATCTTTTTGCTCTGATCTCAATTTTCATATTTTAAACGAGCAATATCTCTCCTGGTTTGAGGGGGAAGATTTTAGTTAGAGCTGATGTGAGGAAGTGGTTTCATGGGTTTAGATCTGATAGGCTTATTTGTAAAACCCTGAAATAATCTGTAACTTTCCTCATCAGCTGAGTGCTCGCTGGTTAGGCTTTGATCGCACCAAAAAGGGGGAAATTGTTGGGAAATTTGGCTAAGTTTCCTTTCCCCAGTAGCTACTTGTTTAGATTCTAGTTTTGGTGTTTTGGTGGTTCAAATCCTAAGTCCTACCAGCGTCAGTTTGTCTCTAGATAGCTCTAGTTCTCAAATGTAAAGTCCTGTTTAGGTCTTTTGAGTTGTAAGTCGCAGCTGATCAAGACTCATGCTGGCTACTGTTCACCAGCATGAGATGTACTTACCAGTTGAGAGAAGTCTCACCAGCAAGCGACTGACAAGACTCGTGCTGACACTGTTCATCAGCATGAGAAAAGAGCTCACGACTGGCTACTGTTCACCAGTTGGGAAGGTTTTCACCAGCAGGCGGCTGACAAACCTTACCAGCAGAATAGGTGTTCTGACTGACACTGTTCACCAGCGGTGAAGCCACCAGTCATGGGAGATTCCAAGAGTTAACATCAGATATATTGGTAGACTTAGATTGTGCCAGCGCAAAGTCATCAGCAGAGACTGCCAGCACAAGATCACCAGTGTGTTCTACCAGTCGGATGTTACCAGCAGAATTCAAGATTCGCTCTCCCAGAGTCTTAGAGACAAAAAGAAGATTCGTCTGAGGAATAAACTGACAAAGTATGACTTTAAGGAAGGATACCTTAAAGTCTATCAGTTCAAGACACCAGTTCCGATTCCTCGTACTGACGAATAGTGCCGTTCTGACATAAAGAGATCAATGTCAGATAAAGTGGACAAAAGCATGGCGCTTTCCGGAAATTCCTACCTGCCGCCGTCAGAAGGACATCCGAGGTCTGACACCTTTCCGGATGTGTCCAAACGGCTAGAAAATTTGAATGGGATCCCGCGTCTATAAATACCTGGGATCCATCAACATTCAATACTATTGACCTATCGAAAGACTGCAAATTAATTACGCTCAAGCAAGTAGAAGTGCATACATCTTTCGAGGCTTTTCTTAAAGCTTACCGTGTGTTGATTTATTCAAACACGAGACTTCAAGCTTCCAGCTTGTAAGTTACAGATCTCGTTGGTGTTCTTTCTCTTCCGAGGAAGTTCACAGCAGCTCTTGTGCCAGCCAGCACCTGAGTTATTACGGGCTTTTGCCGTATTTGAGAGTCACATTCTTGGGAGAACTAAACACCCACGCAGTCAGCTAAGGAGGTTGAAGTGACGTGCTCGCACTCCAACAGCTGAGAAGAGAGTTGAAGAAGGAATCAAGTCCGGGAGCGGTTGATCTAGCGAAGTGGTGGACAAGGGTCGCACCAGCTAGAGATAGATCGTAGGAATCTTGTACCTGCTTACTCTAGTAAATTTCCAGTGCTACGACTGGAGAGTGGACGTAGATCAGTTGATCGAACCACTATAAATCCTTTGTCTTTTATCAGTTTTCTGCATTTCATATTGATTTAAAACCCAGCACCCAAGTGCTGGTGTATATCTGAAAACTGATATAACTGTGCAAACAAGGCTTAAAATATTCTAAGTCTTGAGCTACCAGCTGACGAGCCAGTCGCCAGTCAGCTGTGTACGCAAAGTGCAAGTTGAATTACCAGCTGACAAGGTCCCAGTCAGCTGAGTAACCAGCAGAGCGCAAGAAACGATTAACCACATTTTCCGCTGCTAAGTTATACTCTGATAATACGGGACCAACAACGAATGAACTCTTTTGCCTTATTTTCATGTGTATGACTTAAATATTAGACCATACTGTTACACAACTGATCATTGTGCATCTCCATTTCTTGAGATCTCATCAAACTCCAAGAGACCTAGTTTGATGCATTGCTCTTTAAATCGAGCCTTAGGTAGCAGTTTGGTGAAGGGATCCGCTAACTGGTCCTCAGTTCTAATACACTCCACCGAGATATCCTCTTTTTAACACGATCTTGAATGAAATGATGACAAATATCAATGTGCTACGTCCTGGAGTGTAGAACTGGATTCTTCGAAATAGAAATTGCACTATTGTTGTCAAAGTAAATAGGAACACATCCAGTGTCTATTCCATAATCTTTAAGTTGTTGCTTTATCCATAGCACTTGGGCGCAACTAATGGCTGCTTCCACATATTCAGCTTCAATGGTCGACGTAGCCACAAAATGTTGTTTCTTGCTGAACCAGCTGATCCGTTTATGACAACTGACATGTTCTACTTTTGCTCTTTTTGTCGATTCTGCAGCCTCTAATATCTGAATCAGAGAATCCATTCAACTTGATTCCATCAGTTTTGGGATAACAGATACCTAAAGACTCATTTTTCTTAAGGTATCTCATGATTCTCTTTGCTGCTTCCATGTGGGACTTCTTAGAATTCACCTGAAATCTTACGCAGACTCCCACAACATAAGATATATTGGGTCTACTGGCAGTTAGATACAGTAGAGACCCAATAATTCCTCTATAAGTAGTTGGATCAATAGGTTCTCCTTCTTCATCGAGAGTGATCTGAGAACTGGTGCTCATAGGAATCCGTAGTGACTTCGTCTTCTCCGGACAGAACTTGTTGATTAAATCTTGAATATACTTCTTCTGACTAATAAAAATTCCTTCGTCAGACTGATCAACTTGTAAACCAAGAAAATATGTCATCTTGACCATCATACTCATTTGAAATTTATTCTGCATCAACTGGGCAAACTTATCACAAAACTTGGTATTTCTGCTTCCGAAGATGATGTCGTCCACATAGATACGAACAAGCAAGATGTCCTCTCCATCCTTTATCTTGAACAAAGTGCAGTCGAATGCATCATTTTCAAATCCATTCTCGATCATAAATTGAGAGAGAGTTTCATACCATGTTCTAGGTGCTTGCTTCAATCCATACAAGGCCATTCTTAGTTTGTATACTTGGTTTCCTTGCTCAAAACCTAGGTGCTGTTCGATGTAGACCTCTTCCTTCAATTCGCCATTGAGGAATGCACTCTTCACATCCACTTGAAGAACTGTGAAGTTGTAATAAGCTGCATATGCCAAGAACAGACGAATAGCTTCCAGTCTGGCAACCGGTGGAATGTTTCATCAAAGTCTATCCCTTCACATTGCGCATACCCCTTAGCAACCAGTCTTGCTTTGTTCTGAACGATGGTACCAGTCTCGTCTCTTTTATTCTTGAAGACCGATTTCGTACCAATCACAGGCTGATGTGTAGGTCGATCCACTAGATACTACACATTGTTCCGAGTGAACTCATTTAGTTCTTCCTGCATCGCATTTATCCAGTCTTTTGATTGAAGAGCTTTAGAAATCTTCATAGGTTCAATTTGGGATAAGAAACAAGACATTAATGCAGTGCCTTGTCTGGTTCGAACAGGATTTCCATTATCATCCAAGATGGCTTCAGTGGGATGATCTTTTAACCAACTAGGCTTCTTTAGTGGTGCAGCTTCAACAGGAGCAGCTGGATTCTCAAAAGTTTCAGGAAAATCCTTATGAGATGGTTCACCTCTCAGTTCTGGAACTGCTTCGCCTCTTTGTTCTAGAACTGCTTTATCTCCATGTTCAGGAGCTGCTTCATCTCCTTGCTCAGGAACACCATTCTGATCAGCATCTGGATTCTGATCTGTAACTTTGTCTTCTGTTGTGGCTGCATCTTCTGCGATCTCAAGGTTGACCTCCTTGGTATCAGTTTGCTCCGCTTCAAAACTCGTTGCATTTATTCCAAGGGGATTCTTTTCATTATGGTCTTCGATGTTAATGAACTTTAAAGCCCCAGCAATGACATTGGCATCATTGGCCCTCTCGGCTTCTTGGGGTTCAGCCAAGGCTACTGGAATCTCGGTAATATCATTCATATATCTAGTCAGAGGAACTGTCTGATTATGATAAAAAACAATTCTAGGTTCCTCATTGACATCCTTGATCTCATGATTTTCCAGGCTTAGTTCTTGAAGTGTCCTGCACACTAGAGTAGCTTCATAAAAAACAACATGACATGTTATTTCCACAAGCTGGGTTATCTTATTGAATACCCTATATCCCTTATATGAAGGACGTCCATACCCAAGGAACACTCCTTCATCAGCCTTAGGGCTGAAAGTATTCAATTTAGACTTTCCATTATTTTGAATATAACATGGAGAATCAAAAGCACGAAGATGAGCTATAGAAGGCTTATGACCATTGTAGATTTCATAGGAGTCTTGTGTAACCGCGTGTTGAATGCACTTTGATTTTGCGTGTAGCAAGCTGTCATCAAGACTTCTCCCCAAAATTCTTTTCCAAGTTCGGTGTCGGCCATCATTGTCCGTACTACTTCCTTTAACGTTCGGTTCCTTCACTCAGCAAGATCGTTTTGTTGAGGAATTCTCGGAGTGGACTTCTCATGACCGATTCCAATTTCAGTGCAGAAATCCATTAGGGTTCCATTGCAAAACTTTGTTCCATTGTCGGACCTTATCCTCTTAAATGTCACCCCTTTGTCATTAACACAACAAAACACGAAAACAAGATAAAAAACTGAAAAATATATGATATGGGTGTAAAATAAACACAAACAAGCATGCACACACATCGAATAATAAGTCATTCTACACACATATCAAGAAACTGAAAAGACTTCTTGAAAGAGCCATAGCCAAGAAGGAAGGTTCACAACCCAGTGAATAAAAATTCAGCAGAAGACCTCCTAAAGCATGTTTTGAGTGCAACTCTCGAGATCATCTCAAGTATGAGTGCCCACTTGTTTCCAGGAGGAAAGGGGAAGCTTGAAGATGATATTTGAGAAGAAAGCTTCCAGAGCAGTTGCAAAGGCCATGCTATCCAGAACTTAGGTGTCATACATCTCAGATAACGATGATGGCTACTACACTTCAAATGATGAGGCCGTGGAGGAAGCATTCCTAGTGCTGATGGCCAAGCTTGGAGAAGAAGAAGAAACTGAAGCTGATTCGCAAATCCCGGTACACATTTCTAACTCAGTTTATGTTCCTAAAGTGTGCATTGAAGAGGAATTTGAATCTTATTGCAAAGATTCAGAGGAGGCTACCCTCAAAATTTTGAATATAGAATTTTCTAAATTTTATGAATTAAAAATGTTTTGGCCGGCGAAAATACTTCACTGAAACTTAAAGTTTCAAAACTTCTTGGGGAGATCCAAGGATCAAAGTCAGTAAGTGATGAACTAGCCAAACTTAGAGAAGAGCATTCTACTTTACTTGAATATCTTTCTGAAGAATGCGAATCTCAAAACTGAAAATTGCTAGTGATCAAAAGCTTATCTGCTCACTTTATTCTAGTACTAGAAAAGTTTCAGAAGCCCTGAGTTTACTAACAGATCCATCTGATAAGTCAGGAATAGATTTTTCAAAAAATAATTTGAGCAATCATGCATCAACTTCTCAAACTAGAAATATTTCTAATCATCACTTTAAGAAAGATTCTAGTTTAGAAGTCAAACTGTTAGGTAGAGGAGTATTCAGTATGGACAAAGACTCCTTAGTGGCCAATCAGGATAAAGGGGGAAAGACAGTTTCAAAACTGACTCCAGTAGCCAAGCTTAAAATGGTTTTGAGGTACAAGTCAAACAAACCTGAGATGAAGCCCACTATACCTAAGAAGTGGGTGAAGCATATTGTTCCTAATGCAAGGAAACCCACTTCAACAGCTAAAACTAAACTTAATAGAAGGTCAGTTTCATTTCCAGATTCTAGAAATCTGAGGTTCCCTCCTCATAATTCGTATGAGAAGAGAACTTATCCATATAGGAAGGACATCAATACGAGGTCTGAGTCCAATTATTTTTCTTCTTTAAGGACTACGAAGACAGTACACCCTGGACTAGGTTTTTGAGAACCCAACCGAAACATAGTTTCAAGAAACTCAGTTTCTAGGAAGTCAGTTCTTAGAAATTCGATTTCAAGGAACTCAATTTCCGGCAAGATTTTACACACCCACTCCATTCCTTCAAACATGCATAGAAATAACATTAATTATCTAAAAAGGAAGAAGAAGGGAGAGGAAGTTGTGACACCTAAGTTTAAGGTGAAGCAAGTATGGATTCCCAAAAGATGAATCCATGGGATTAACCCTGCAGGACCTGCAGAAACACGGGTACCTTTAGTCTAACCTTACTTGTTTTGCAGGTACAGGGTCACCAAAGTAAGCTCAAAAAGAAGAAAAGAACCTGGATTTTGGATAGTGGATGTTCTGCCCACATGATCGAAGAAGGAAATCTCCTCTCAAAACCGAAGATGTCATGAAGACCATTACTCAGTTTTGGAGATGACTCAAAAGGAAGAGTAATCGGTAAAGGATGCTTAGAGTGCAATGGAATCACCATAAACAACGTAACCTTAGTCACCAACCTCAACTTAACCGGTTGAGTGTCAGTTAGCTTATCTAATTTTGGTATGAGGTTACTTTTGCCGAAAAAGACTATATGATCAATGACAAAGACTCCAAGGAGACTATGCTTAAAGGTGTAAGGAAAGGTAGTCTTTACTTCGTAGATTCGGAGAGCGGGAAGACTGAGACTTAGCCACCTGAATTTCCAATCGATCAGACACTTAGCCAAACACAAGAAGGAGTCAACTGGCTATGACATAAGTGACTTAGCCACTTGAATTTCCAATCGATCAGACACTTAGCCAAACACAAGCTTGTGGATGGCCTACCACCAGTCGGTTTCAAGAAGAAAGGTGTCTGCAGACCGTTCAAGATGGGAAAGCAAACCAGAGCTTCATTCAAGAATCAAAACATCACAACAAGCACAAATAGGATCCTCAAACTACTTCATCAGGATCTATTTGGACCAGTCAAGCTGCCTACCATTGGAGGAAAGAGGTTCACTCTCATTGTGGTAGATGACTAATCGAGATACACATGGGTACGACTGCTGAAGAACAAGGACGTAGTGAAGATTCAACTTCAAGAGCTCATCCTTCAAATGCAAAACAAAAAGGGAGTCAATGTGAAGAGAATCAGATCTGACAACGGGAGTGAGTTTCGCAACGGTCCTCTAATAGATTTATGTGCTGATGTTGGCATTGCTCATGAGAAGTCAACTCCAAGAACACCCCAGCAGAATGGTCTTGCCGAGTGGAGAAACAGAACACTCTAGGAGGCAATAAGGACTATGCTTGCTGAAGCTGACTTAAGGTAAGGCTACAGGGTAGTAGCCTTGATGACGGCGTGCTATACTTAGAATAGAAGCTCTATCATTAGTCGACATCACAAAACATCGTATGAAGTTTTCAATGGTCGTAAGCTTTCTATAGCTCATATTTGTGCTTTTGGTTCTCCATGTTAGATCCATAACAATGGAAAGTCTAAGTTGAATACTTTCAGTCCCAAAGCCAATGAAGGTGTGTTCCTCGGGTACGGACACCCTTCATACAAGGGATACAAAGTACTCAACAAGACCACCGGACTTGTGGAAGTAACATGCTCTGTTGTTTTTTATGAGTCTATTTTAGTGCACAGAGCCTTAAAGGACCTAGAACTTCATAAATACGAGGTCAAGAATGGCTGTGAGAAACTCATTTTTGATAAAGAATATTCATATAAGGTTTCTCAGGCCAGATATGTGAATGATCATCCCAGTACTCCAAAGGACAAGGCTGGTGATGCAATCGACCTTGCTGAGGCCATTGGTTCACTAACAATAAATGCATGCTTCAATCAAGGGGGAACTTCAGGAGATCAAGGCAAAGCTCAGTTTGAAGGCCAAACTGAAACAGAGTTGCCTACTCAAAATGACTTACTAGAAATGGAGATGCTCATCCTAAAGAAGTTCAACCAACAGTGCATCAAGAAGACCAAGGAACGCAGTTTGTGGAAATCACCACTGGAGAAGGAGACTGCAGTCAAGGTGATGAAGATCGAGTTCCTATAACAGTATAACCATGGTGGAATCAACCTTTGTTCAAGTTCCAGTATCGGGATCAGATAGTACTGAGTATTCTAGAGCATTCATTCAACCTGTTGAAGTTACCCAACTCTAGAAGCCGAAATGGTTGAGAAAACATCTCGAGGAAGTCGTGTTAGACATTGTTGCTAACTCAGTTCGCATGAGACAAGGAAGCGCATTGCTACCTTGTTTTATCTCTCAAGAATCAAAACCTACAAAGATCAAGGATGCTCTGAGGTCAACTAACTGGATCAATTCCATGCAACAGGAGCTTGCTGAGTTCAAAAGAAATGAAGTTTGGTACTCGGTGGATCGACCAAATCATTAGTCTGTTATCGGCACCAAATAAGTTTTCAAGAACAAGAGAGACGAAACGGGGAATATAGTAAGGAATAAAGCAAGGCTAGTAGCAAACGGGTATGCTCAATGTGAAGGGATCGACTTAGATGAGACTTTTGCTCCAGTGGCTAGAGTTGAAGCTATTTGACTATTCCTTGCTTATGCCAATCACAACAACTTCACAGTGTTCCAGATGGATGTGAAGAGGGCCTTTTTAAATGGGCAGATCAAGGAAGAAGTATATGTGCATCAGCCCCCTGGCTTTGAAGAAGGAAATCAAGTTTATAAATTGATGAAGGCTCTCTATTGGTTAAAGCAAGCACCCAGAGATTGGTGCGAGACGTCATCTCAGCCTCTCCTCAAGAATGGTTTCCGAAAAGGGAAAATTGACACAACACTGTTCAGGATCAAGGATGGATCAGACGCTCTTCTAGTGCAGATCTATGTTGGTGATATTATATTCGGATGCAAAAATTTGAAGATGTGCGAAAATTTTGCCCAACTTATGCAAAACAACTTCCAAATGAGCATGATGGGTAAACTGACTTCCTTTCTGGGTCTTCAAGGAATTCAGTCTGAAGGAGGAATCTTCATCAACCATAAGAAGTACATAAAGGACTTGATCAGCAAGTTCTGTCAAGAGAAGACCAAGCCCTTGAGGATTCCTATAAGCCCAAGTGCTCAAATTAATCTTGATTAAGAAGGCGAAAAAGTAAACCCAACCATGTACAGAGGTATTATTGGGTCGCTCCTATACTTAACCGCAAGGAGACTAGATATTTCATACTCAGTTGGAGTATGTGCGAGGTTTAAAGCCAATCCTAAGAAGTTGCACATGGAGGCTCCCAGATGAATAGAGAAATACCTCAAAGGGAAAGAGTCACTAGGTATTTGGTATCCAAAAACTGATGAGCTTACTCTAAATGCTTATTCAAATTCAGATTTTGGAGGATGCAGAATCGACAGGAAAAGCACAAGTGGAACATGTCAGTTCGTAGGTCACAAGATCGTAAGTTAGTTTAGCAAGAAGCAGCACTCAGTTGCCACATCAATAACCGAAACTAAATATGTTGCTACCGCAAGTTGTTGTGCTCAGGTGCTTTGGATCAAACAACAATTGCTAAACTATGAAGTCGAAACTGGGTGTGTGCATTTCTACTGTGATAATAGTAGTGCAACGTGCATCACAAAGAACCCTGTTCACCATTCCAGAACAAGACACATCGACATAAGGCATCACTTCTTCAGAGATCATGTCAAAAAGAAGGATGTGTCCGTAGTGTACATCCGAACTGAAGATCAACTTGCGGACATCCTCACCAAACTTCTCCCAGAGACCAGATTCAAGGAGTTTTGCATCAAACATTGTTCATATTCTCCATTACTCACATTGGTGTCACTGACACATTCCACCAGAAGGGAATTGGGCGAGAAAAAAAAGGTTGGAGGAAGATCAGTTGCTGACTAAAACAGAGTTCAAACTCTTAGTTTTACAAACTTGGTGTATTACTCAACATGAAGACTTCATATTCTTTCAATTCGTTGAAGAAGATTCTTTCATGTGGTGTCTACCCAACATATTATGATGATCTTCGCATAGCCAAGAGTAGAAGAGATCGTTTCCAAAGAGGTCCACAAGCAAGTCGGAACTTCCTTCAACTAAGTTTCCGCATGAAGGACAAGTTCTCAGTATATGCTTCCACATTAAGCAATTCTTTTGAATCCTGGTGGAACATACTGACTTTTTGAAGAAAACCATGTTTTGGCTCTAGAATTAAACTGAGTTCCAACTCTCAGTTTAGAAATTGACTCTAGGTCAGTTCAGAAGTTCAAAATGCGGGATTTCAAATTCCAAAGGCGATCGTATCGGTCACAACGATATTAATGCATATATTGCATCGATGAATCAGGATTTGACACGTGGATAATGCTGCTTCTTGCTCCAGTAAAATCTCAAAACATGCATAACGAGGCAACGCGTCCTAATCGTTGACAAAAATCAAGAAACTGAAATGTTTTACATTACTTCTACCTATTTTAAATATCTCTTATTCTCTGCTATAAATAGGGTTAACCTATTTCCTTTTTAAAACATTTTCTCCTTTCTCCATTGTCGAACCCTTCCATCCGAGTATATACTTCGTATTTATCCAAAATTTTCCTTCGATCTGGAAAATTTGCAAAAGAGCCCAATCCACCAGACATAACCTCACTACCCTTTTTGGGTGCGGTCAAAGAGGGGGAAAAGATGTATGGAAGCTGTAGATGTCATCAGAATCTTAAGCAGAGCAGCTCCGACAACGGAAGTAGAGGCAGAGAAAATCTCTCCGTTTTATACTTTAAATCTACGTGGACTGCTCTTGCTTCATTAGAAAAGGGCTCTTTGCTGCATGATGCCCACAAACATGAAACCAGTTCATGCAGTCGAATAGGAAGAGAAGTCCGAAGGGGCAAGACTATCATAGGGGATGTTCTCTTTGCTCATCTTCGCTGCAAAACCAGAGAAGGAGCTGCATGTCTTGGAACTACTGTTGGAATACCTTTGCCAACGACAACGCCAGCAGGCCTTCAAAAGCACAGCTGCAGTAGGTCGGCATGAGGGGATCATTAGAAAGATGGTCAGCATATCAAACTAGTTTTCATCATTTCATGGAAAACAGCAACAGCTAGTTTGAAGAACATGAATACTGGAAGCAGCCTAGTATAGACTTGTAATAGTTCTGTAATAGATTTCTTTTTAGTTAGTTTATCCCAGTAATTGTAATGAAAAATTAAAGGATAAACTGACTTGTTGATGAAAATCTCTTTTTGTCCAACAAAGGTCGTCACTGTTCATACGCTGAACTTACACACTCCAGTGTAATCAAGAAGCTTCTAACTCTCTCATACTTAAGATTAAAATTTCTCTAAACTGACTTGAAAATCAATTGAGCAATATCTCTCCAAATCTGTAAGGAGAATATCTTAAGTAAAAAGTTGACTTTGAGGAGGAACTTTTCTGTGTTTATGTGACTATTTGTCAAAATTGTAAAAGCTCTAAAGTTATCCATGCCTCATCAGCTTAGCTTTAAGATAGCTTTGAAAACACCAAAAAGGGGGAAATTGTTAGGATTTTTGTTTGAGAAATCCTTCCTTACCTTTTTGTGTTATGGTGGGTCAAAGATTGTAAAAGCCATCTTAGTCGGTTTTTCATATTCTAGAGTTCTAAAACTGTCATCCTTCTATCGGATCGATCGAGTTTTGATAAAACTTAGTAGCTGAAGGTCGAGCACAGGAGATGCTCGAGAACTGAAGAACTGCAAGCCTTGAAACTTGGTTTTCACCAAGTCCTACCTTGACCAAAACTGTGTTAGGGTACACAGTATAGGGTTTTCCATATTGACCAGGAGAAGTCAGTATGAGGGCTTTCCCGTACTGACTAGGAGAAGTCAGCATGAGGGTTGTCCAAATTGACCAGGAGAAGTCAGTATGAGGGCATTTTCTATACTGACTATGGAAAACTAAGTATGAGGGTTAGCCATACTAACTATGGGAAGTCAGTATGAGGGCTAGCTATTGTGACCTTGGGTAGTCAGTAAAAGAGCCTCTACCTTCAAAGCAATAGCTATTCGAAGACATCGAAGCCTGGTCAGACTTCGACATATTAATGCCCAAGTAAAAGTAAGTACGATATTATCCAAACTTAGATTCCTCAGACTCAAACTCAGTCCAACACAAAGTTAGTGTACAGTATACTAACATAGCAGAGTAGATCTTCGACATGGGCTATGATTGGATGGCATCTTCCATGAGTCTAACAACTGGATTTATGTGTCTAATGAGTAGAATTTTGAAATTCTATAGGATGTCCTCTATGAATAGGACTGCTCATCAACCTTAAACAATTACGAATTTGAAATATTCTCACTCTAAAAACAGCACTCTGCTAAGCCATCTCTCTGCTAAAACTCTTGGAGTTTCCGTGTTTCTTTACATGAGACTTGATTTCCTAACTCAAGTTATTGAAGGGATTCGTGAACTGAATCAAGAAGTTCGTTTGCCATGGATCGTTAATTGGAATATCAAAAATAAATTGATATGCCTTTGAATAATCCTAGCATGCTCCTATATTATTATGCATAAGAAGGTTTATGCGGAATACCTGGATTGATGAAACCTGAAGAACGCGTGCGCGGAGATGCCCTTTGATCTTTCCCACGCACAAAGATTTAATTTCCTAACAGATTGAAGAAATTAATCTATGAAAATAATAATAATATTATTGAAAAATAAGGAGAGAGGGAGAAGAAAAATCCTTCTGATCTGATCTTCTGATCTGTATCCCAACTCGATCTGAAAATCTGGTGAAGATTCTCTATCAGATCCCTTGCCTGGTTGAGAAGCAAAATTTCCTCCTCGTTCTCAGATCTTAGTCGATCACCACAGCTCCCAAAACCTGGTTTGTTGTGTGCAACTTAAGATCTTGTGGAGTGTTGAGATCTGAGGAACTGAGGCCTATTTATAGGAAATTACTGGACTCCTATTGGGCTTGAGTTTCATGGGCCAGACAAGGGACCAGAATGCAAATAGCAAATAAGGTCTATCAATTAATTAATTCCCATATTCAACCCAGAATATAATTAATTAATTAATATTGATTCATTCCACCAGAGAATCAATATTGTCCAACCTATTTGCTACCACGTTTTGAGATATGGGTTGCATGGGCTCGGTATATCCCCAAATTTAAGGTTACAGACATTCGTTAATTAATTTAAGCTCTGACAAGCTATTTAATTAATTAACATCTTATATTCCTGAATCAATCCACTCAAACCATTTCACTTATGTTTGAACTTAATCAGCCTGCAGTACTTAGCATAACAAACCTTTTGAGCTGTTCAGGGAATGTCACCATCCTATACTGGATGTGGTTACCTAGTTCCAGTACCAGACAGTCATACACAAACTGCTATTACCCAAGATACAGATATACATGCTCAACTAGAGCCTTTCACTGCAACTCAAAGTAATATACAATCTGCATATACTTCTGTACCTTCATTTAGGCTTAGGATCTCGTCAAGCCATAGAGATCTAGATTCTTTTAATGTCAGATAAAAAGAATCGATCTTGACTTAGGTCCTTCTCAATGTGTGCCCCACACCAGCATACGAAGCCATCCAAGTTAAGATGCTTATCACTGCGTATGCTGAAGCATACACCGACAGTTTATCCTGGAACTGTCTCAGCTTTGATAACTATTTATATCTCGCTAGGTCAAACGATCCATACGATCTTCCGTGATCTTCTACACACCGTATGATCTCCGTATCAATGAGATAAGAAGATAATTCCGTTTGCGACACATGTTTGTTAATTCAGACAGGAGATGAACATACAACATTTATGATTCCCAGTATATTAACCAATCGACCTTGTACATAATATACCAATCATAATGATTTCAGTATATAAATCCATCAATCTCCCACTTATACTCAAAGCATTATACAGGTGCTTTCCAGAGTATAACGCGTCTAAACTAATCTAGCTATTACATCAAACATTCTACGTGGATAGCTTTGCCCTCAGCCCAAGGATACGTACATGCATCTCGTAGACCTTCTGAGGCAGAGCCTTTGTGAATGGATCCGCTAGATTATTTCTTGTATCAATCTTCTCTACTAGCACATCACCCTTTGCTATGATTTCTCGTAAAATATGGTACTTCCTTTCAATGTGTTTTGTTGCTCTGTGAGTTCGTGGTTCCTTTGAATTAGCCACATCTCCCAAATTATCACAGTATATCGTGATTGTCTTGGGCAGCTTAAGAATCATGTCCAACTCCAGAAGGAAATTTCGGAACCATACTGCTTCTTTCGAAGCTTCAAAAGCTGTCACATATTATGCTTCCATGGTGGAGTCCGCAATGCACTTCTGCTTTGCACTCCTCCATGATATGGCCCCACCTCCCAATGTAAACACATAGCCAGAGGTGGACTTCTTTTCATCTCGGTCTGCCTGGAAATCCGAATCAGTATAACCCACAGGGCACAACTCCTCACACTGATAGACGAGACAATAGTCTCTAGTCCTTTTCAAGTATTTGAGTATGTGCTTTACCGCGGTCCAATGCGCCTGTCCAGGGTTAGAATGGTATCTCGCTACCATGCTTACAGCAAAGCAGATATCTGGTCTCGTACATATCATTGCATACATGAGGCTCCCCACGGCCGATGCATACGGCACGTTCCTCATTTCATCTTTCTCCCTTTGTGTCACCGGAAACTGATCCTTGGAAAAATATATGCCATGTCTGAAGGGTAACAGACCTTTCTTGGCAGTTTGCATGCTGAAATGGGCAATCACAGTATCCACATATGATCCTTGAAACAAGGTTAGCATCCTATTATTGCTCTCCCGCAATACTTTTACCCCTAGGATGTATCCTGCCTCCCCACGGTCCTTCATATGAAACCGCTCGGATAACCACCCCTTTATGCCCGACAATACTTCCACATTGTCGCAAAAAAGAAGAATATTATCTACATAAAGTGCAAGGAACACCACGCTTCCGCTGACACATAGATGGTACACGCAACTCTCGTTTGAGCATTGTGAAAATCCATAGGATTTAATCACTTCATCAAAACGAAGATTCCATGACCGTGAAGCTTGTTTAAGTCCATACATCGACTTCCTTAGCTTCCAGACCAAATGTTCTTCGCCCTTCTGCACATAACCTTCTGGCTGTTGCATATAGATGTCTCTACCTTCTTCAAGTTACCCATTTAGAAATGCAGTTTTGACATCCATCTGCCAGATTTCTGGGTCCTTATGTGCTGCTATGGCTTGGAGTATACGAATGGACTTAAGCATGGCTATCGGTGAGAAGGTCTCGTCATAGTCTACACCTTCTTTCTGACTATAACCCTTCGCCACCAGCCTTACTTTGAAAGCTATAATTTCACCATTTGCTCCTTTCTTTCTTTTGTATACCCATTTGCACCCTATGGCTCGACATCCATTTGGCAAATCAGTTTTCTGGTATACATCCATAGCCGTAATGGATTCTATTTCGGAATCCATGGCGATCAGCCATTTTTCTGCATCTTTATCAGATACCGCCTCATCATATGTCCAGGGATCGGTATCATCCAGTCCGTTTTCTGGGATCAAGTCAGAAGACTCTCCCACGAACATGTACCTTTCGGGTTGGTGCATAACCCTCCCACTGCGACGAGGCATCTGAACCGTGTCAGTAGTTGGCACAATAAGCGTTGGTCCCATACCTTGCATTAGTGGCAGTGTTGGTATAGCCTCCCCTGTTGTAGGTGGATTTACCATTAGACTGGGCTTTCCTGATGGAATTGCTTCCTTGTCCTCAAGCTCGTGGAGGACAATTTCACTCTTGGATCTGTGGTTTCTTACATATTCGTCCTCCAAGAATCTCGCGTTGGTACTTTCAACGACTTTCTGATTCTCAGGACAATAGAAATAACCACCTTTTGTTTACCTGGGATATCCTACAAACAGCATCAGCTTACACCCACTTTCTAACTTATCAAGTTCTTTTGTCAGCACATATGCTGGACAACCCCAAACCCTCACTCTGTTCAAACTTGGCTTTCGCCCATACCAGAGTTCCTGAGGTGTTTTAGGAACTGATTTAGAAGGTTCCAGGTTAAGCAAATAGGCCGTTGTCTCCAAGGCATATCCCCAAAACGAAATCGGCAAGCTTGCATAACTCATCATCGACCTGACCATTTCCAAGAGAGTTCTATTTCTTCTTTCCGCAATACCATTTTGTTGAGGGGTTCCTGGTGCAGTCCTCTGGGATGTAATCCCGTTATCTGACAAGTACTGCAAGAACTCGTTACTGAGGTATTCACCAGCACGATCTGATCGTAGTGTCTTGATAGTCTTCCCTAGCTTCTTTTCTACCTCAGTCCTAAACTCTTTGAATTTTTCAAAGCATTCAGACTTATGGTGAAGCAAATAGACATATCCGAATCTAGAGTAACCCGAGAACCACGAGGATGAAAAACATACAATCAATCCAAAACCATCCATTGCATGCAATCAATAATAATAATCATGCTTAATCATAGGCAATATTATTTTTCTGATAGAGCCAATTAATTAAACCTGGCTCTGATACCAATTGAAGGGATTTGTGAACTGAATCACGAAGTCCATTTGCCAAGGATCGTTAATTGGAATATCAAAAATAATTGTTATGCCTATGAATAATCCTAGCATGCTCCTATATTATTATGCATAAGAAGGTTTATGCAGAATACCTGGATTGATGAAACCTGAAGAACGCGTGCGCAGAGATGCCCTTTGATCTTTCCCACGCACAAAGATTTAATTTCCTAACAGATTGAGGAAATTAATCTATCTAAATAATAATAATATTATCAAAAAATAAGGAGAGAGGGAGAAGAAAAATCCTTCTGATCTGATCTTCTGATCTGTATCCCAACTCGATCTGAAAATCTGGTGAAGATTCTCTATGAGATCCTTTGCCCAGTTGAGAAGTAGAATTTCCTCCTCGTTCTCAGATCTTAGTCGATCACCACAGCTCCCAAAACCTAGTTTGCTGTGTGCAACTTATGATCTTGTGGTGTGTTGAGATCTAAGGAACTGAGGCCTATTTATAGGAAATTACTGGACTCCTATTGGGCTTGAGTTTCATGGGCCAGACCAGGGACCAGAATGCAAATAGCAAATAAGACCTATCAATTAATTAATTCTTATATTCAACCCAGAATATAATTAATTAATTAATATTGATTCATTGCACCAGAGAATCAATACTGTCCTACCTATTTGCTACCACGTTTTGAGGTACGGGTTGCATGGGCTCAGTATATCCCCACATTTAAGGTTACAGACATTCGTTAATTAATTTAAGCTCCTACAAGCTATTTAATTAATTAACATTTTATATTCCTGAATCAATCCACTGAAACCTTTTCACTTATGCTTGAACTTAATCAGCCTGCAGGACTTAGCATAACGAACCTTTTGAACTGTTTAGGGAATGTCACCATCCTATACTGGAAGTGGTTACCAAGTTCCTGTACCAGACAGTCATACACAAACTGCTATTACCCAAGATACAGATATACAAGCTCAACTAGAGCCTTTCACTGCAACTCAAAGTAATATACAATCTGCATATACTTTTGTACCTTCATTTAGGCTTAGGATCTCGTCAAGCCTTAGAGATCTAGATTCTTTTAATGTCAGATAAAAAGAATTGATCTCGACTTAGGTCCTTATCAATGTGTGCCCCACACCAGCATACCAAGTCATCCAAGATAAGATGCTTATTACTGAATATGCTGCAGCCTACACCGACAGTTTATCCTAGAACTATCTCAGTTGTGATAACTATTTATATCTTGCTAGGTCAAACGATCCATACGATCTTCTGTGATCTTCTACACTCCGTATGATCTCCCTATCGATGAGATAAGAGGATAATTGCATTTGCAACACATTTTTGTTAATTCAGACAGGAGATGAAGCTTTCTTGTTGAAGCTATACCTTGGTGAATATATCTTTACAACATATATTCATAACAGTCGGTCTCCAACTCTGGGATACTAATTCTCACGGGCGTATGCCCACCAACTGAGTTTTGGGAAGAAAAACATACATCCAACCACCAAGAAGAATGTTGCGGGGTGTCGTCCTCACTTCAACCTGAAAACTAAGCTTACAAGGAGATCGTAGACGAGTGACCACAACAGACCGAAGGACAGAGGCGCCAACGGGTTGTGTATAGATCATAAGGAGGCTTGTACTTACTTAGTGAATCATCTAGACCTTGGGTATAAAAAGTGGATGTAGGATATTTAGATCCGAACTACTATAAAAGTTATTGTGTTCTTTATAGCTTTACTTATATTTTTGTTTTGTTTAGTTTCGCAAACTAACTTTTGAAACCTTCAATACTTGTCCAAGTATTGAAGAGTATATTATGTGAAACTGACTTAACAATGGTAGATCTAAGCTTAACTCTTATCAAGTACACCCAACTATGTTCTATTTTCTTAGTTAAATTAGTGCAAGTGTATAATTTTTGCTTCCACTGCATATTCAAACCTTTCGCTACACATATTTGTACTCTGATTTTGGGACCAACAAATTGATAACTGCAAACCTAGATTCAATTTCATATCTTGATCCATCATTAAATCTAGATCGTATTAATTTAAACCAGAAAATTAAACCATGCAATTGAATGAAATTAATTAAGCTTGCATCAAGATCAATTTCTCAAAGCCCTAGAATCTTATTAGGTTCCTAGCCATTCTTCATAGAGAGAAACACAAAAACCATTTTATTAATGTGCATAAAAATAACTTACAAAATAAAGATAAACCTTGAAGTCTTGAAAAACTCCAATGTCTTGAAAAACCATTTTCAATGACATGAAATATATAGAGGAGAAATTATATCTCAAAAGGTATTGCGCTCAAAATAAAAGATATGTCCATGTCTAGCAAAAGTTGCCTTCTCGGACCTTCGTGTTGATCGATACATGGTGTGTCGATTGACATCATGTCAAATTTTACTTCAATCTCATCTTCGATCGCTACCAGCTTTCCGTGTTGATCGACACATGTGTCTGGATCTACATTGACCTTTGTTTTTGGCTCCATCCTAATCATTGCTTTTGGTCAACATCGACCCTCCTTGTCAATCAACATGCACCATGTCACTCAACATGGAGGCTTTTGCTCAGGTTTTCAGCTTGTCTTCCATGTCGGTCGACATCCCGTGTGTCGACCAAAACATCAACTCTTTTATTCCGGCTCTTTGCACCCCCTTAGTCACTTTATAACCCAAAAACCAACAAAATCTCACCATGGCAAGCATAACAACCTTTATAATATACTCTTGCACGAAATAAATTATAAATTAAACATAAAACAACTAAAATAAAGGAGAAAACACAAATAAGTGAGCATATTTTCGAGCTTATCAGTACCCCCTAACTTAAATCCTTGATTTTCCTCAATCAATGGAATTGATAGAACATAGATCTTATGCGGATAAAGTGCAATGCCTCACAAGAGTCATCACATTCAAGGATAAAAAATTCACATCACACAAGCAGTTTGAAAAAGAGAGATGATTCATCAAATGTAAAAGACTCACCGGAAGTATTTTGCTAATCACTCAAGTGTTTAAAGGTTTAATGTACATTCACTCCATCATATATTATTTACTTCTACCATAGTCTTGCAAATATTCTAATTCCTCCACTGCTTAATGGTGGACACGAGATCTATAATCATAAAGGACTTTTTCATTGGTTGTATTGTAGGCTATTGTGGAAGGTAGGGAAATATGGTCAAGTGACTTAAAATTAATCGTAGTGCATCCGCCTCATGAATCTTAATTTTTTAATCCACCTTTTCCTCCTCAATCATATCATTATAAACTCAATAACATAGCTCATAAATCTCTTATTCTCTACAATTATTTTTCCTTTGTGTAGGGAGCTTATGAGGATTCTAATTTTCTTTTGAGCTAAATAATCATGCATCTTTATTCACCACTAATTTACATGTATCTTCTCCACATCACAAATAAAACCATCCTTATTCTCCTTAAATCTCATAAACAAGACAAAAATCATAATAACTCCATGAAAATCTCATAGACAAGATAAAAAAATGGAGTTAAGCCCAATGGGGTTTGTTGGTCCCGGTTTTTCAGAGTTTAACACGTTACGCAGCGGAAATAATATTAAGTAA